>JAURVB010012315.1:0-146250 GCA_033002965.1 Piper betle
GCACTATGTTCAAGCTGAAATACACAGTGGTGGCTACTTAGTATAAATACGGTGTCTGCAATTGTGGCTCTTCCATGTGTTTAGATCCCTCTTATGCAGTTGTTAAGTTTTGAATTATTCATTGTTCTAAGGTTGATTGACTGGATTAGGCAGTTATCATCGACGTATTCAGGGTTTATTAATGTTTAAGAATTGATTTCTGGCCGAAATTGTAGACTCTAGATCTATCCTTTGTGTATCTGAAAGTACAATATTGTTAAAGACTGTACACTGTGTATCATGTGCAGACACTTGAGCAGAGGGTTGCGACCTTAGAACGGGAGCTTGATGCTGCAATTACAGCTGCTGCTCATGCTCGTGCAGAGAAGAGGCAGGCAGAATCAGCACAGCGAGCTGCTGAGCTGCGTACACAAGAAGTAAGAAAAGAACTGGATAACACATCAAGTAAGATGCTAAGTTTTTTCTGAAGTTTTGCTCTTTGTATCATATGTAGTCACATCCTTCATACTCTACCACTAAATTTTACCAAATAATTAGTTTTTCATTCGACAACATAATCCTTACACGAGGGCAAAAGTTTGTGGTCAGATTTCCTTATAATATCTTCTTTCTTTCCAAAAGTGGAGCAGTACAACTGGCCACCGGTGGAGTAAATGTCCAATAGAAATCTCATATTTATTCAAACAAACCAAATGGCGAGCTTATGTGCCTATAATTGTAGTTTAGGTTCTTTCTGATTAAATAATTCGGCTAGCAAAGCTTGTGATTGCTTGTAATTTGCATTGCTCTTCGTTGATGTTATGGTTTTTGACAGTATATTTGGCATGCTGCAGAGGTGTTTCAACTACACATGGAAGAATTACGATTAAAACAGAAGGAGATTTCAAAAAGAGATGCGGAGATCAAGGTATTGGAAGCTATAATACAAACTCTGAGCGAAGGTGGTTCAACAAATTCACATGAATGATATGTATGTTTAAATAATCCCAGGCTGCACGTATATGTATTCAAGGGGTTCTCTACCCCTTTTACTGGCCCTGAACCACCCTCATGATAGAGCTGGAGAAATTCACAGCGACCCACAATTAAATTACTGTACATTTGCAGTTACCATATGAGATAATACAGACGTTGGGATGATATTACTACAGAAGAATTGTTAATTTCTGTCTAAAAACATCCAAATTGTCTGGCCTCGGTGATTCAAATTGTAATCCACGTCTTTGTTTCTAATATTTCATCTCGGCCATTAAAAATACAATGAATACAATTAAAAAACAATTCAGAAACCAGTGAAGGTGAACAAATTATGTTGTGATTGTATTCATATCCAAATGGTGCCCTAATATAGGGAACATATCAAGAGAGAATGTTGGCCAACACTATCTTGTCCTCGCAGTTATTCATTGCACGAGCAAATACAAAGATATACGCGAAGTGCACTCTAATTTGTATCTGCGGTTTTCCCCCCTTTTGCAATTTAAACCCACATCTATTTTCTGATAAATTAAATCACAACATATACCATTTAGGCATCCTCATTGAAACAGAAATTTTAGGATCTAACCAGAACGAACCAAAAACATGGAGACAGAATCACTGTTTAAAGCAGTCCTTAAAATCTATCGCTTAGGGAAAACGACCCAGCAGTACAGTGGCACGAAGGAAGTGCAGGTAGCACATGTCTTGTCTAAGCATAACAAAGTTTGACTCTTCAACCAAAAAATTTCCATCATATCGCCATAAGGTCTCCAAAATTGCGCATAATCACTATGGAACCAGCAAACATCGCAACAGCCCGCAGTATTTTCTGCAAAATAGCAAGAGACATTTCAAAAATACAACATAAATATAGAATAATTCCATATCATATAGATGCAGGCCATATAAGCACATTGTGTTAAAGTGGGTATGGAGAAGAGCCAAGTGCTATAGCAAGCAATTGAGAAAAATAAAAGTGAAGTTTCATATTCAAACATACACACAACAGCCATGTGCATAAATATTTACACACAACAATAACAGTGAAGTTTCATATTCAAATATACACACCAGTCACAACAGTTGGCAAAAAGCTTACCCTTAGACAGCCTTTTTCAAAAAAGAGAAATTTAAGCTTCCCCTTCAACAGTTTTTTCCAAAAAAGATAAAATTTCAACAGCAAAAATAATAGAATGCATGGTAACTACAATTTGTCATTTACCGCATAAGCAGTCTCTCATAAATAAAAGCTCTCACAAAAGATGAGTTCAAATAAAGAAAGCAGCAACAGCTTTCACTCATAACGACCAGTGTATAGCGGCTGTATAAAAATGAGCCACCCCACTTTCCATGGTTTTATATCAAGTGCAGACAACGGAGAAAAACAAAACCAGGCACTAATAAGACACCGAAAATGGTGACCACCCTAAACAGGAGTCATCAGAACACATTTGATGCCAATATACACGAGGGATCCAACTACTAAAGAATTTTATCGCGATCAGATTGTCATCCAATAAGAACACAATCCAAAATGGCGTAAACTCGTTGCAATCTTGTTGGCATTATCTTTCTTGAGCTTTGTAGGTCAGTTCCAGAAGAGGCATGCTTTTAGGCTATTAATCAAACCAAAATGTAGAGGCTCAGCTACACTATACTAACAAGATCACAACAGAACACACTCCAAGGACAAATCAAAACCTCAAAATAGGTAATTATTAACTTGAATGCCAAAGCTACACTTTTAACCCTTTCTTCACCACTTCACATCAAAGCCTGCAATAATGAAACAAATTCATACAAACTCCAAAACTGAAGAAATCCCCTACCCTACAAAACACCAATATCACCCATACAAAACCGAATGAATCCCTATCCCACAACAACCACAACAACAAACAACAAACAATCCAAAAAAACAAAATCACTATCATGAATCTAAAAATCAACCAACATACAAACATCTAAAATTTATAAAAAAAAAAAAGGATCTAATTTTTCTTTACCAGATTGACACCCCGCTTCTCCTCGTCTTGGAACTGGGACTTCCAGAAGCCCTTCACCGCCTCAACGGAGCTTGCGCCGGAGTTCTTCGCCATGGTCGATCGCCGAATCGGCACCTAGGGTTTTTCTAGGGTTTCGCCTTCCAATTTGGGCTTCGCCTCCCACCCTTAATGGGCCAACCCATTAATGGGGTATGCGGTCCTAAGGCCCAGTAGCTGTTGTAGCCTTTGAGCTTTCCACGAATTTAATTTATCGGTTAAAATTCATGTGAGCTAAAAAAAACAAACAAAAAGCCACAAAACTTTAATGTAATGTAAGGAGGTTGCTTTGAGTAGCATAATTGTAATTATGTTATAATTTATACTCTAATACTTTCATAATAGATAATAATAATCAACCACATTACATTCAAGCCAAGGAGATTTTTTCACTTTGATCATGTTTGAGTCTTTTTTATGTCGTGATTAACTTTAGTCTGACAATAACTATATGATCCCCTTAATACTTACTTAATTTGAAATTCTTATTATTATTATTAAAAAGTGGTGGATTATAATTCTACCTAAATTAAAATTTTTAAACATTAATAAAGTTTACTATATTTATAATTCTAATATCAAATTAAAGTTTGTTACTTAATAATATATACTTGATTTAAATTTTACAAATTTTATATATTTATTTACTTACATATTGTTATTTATTATTTAAAAAACATAGTATATTTGTATTCGAATTAAAAATCTTTAAAAAAATAAATTCTATTTAGTTATTAAATTTGTTTACCTATTAGAATCAAAATTACTTTCAATATGTTATGCAATTATATTTTTTGTTAAAAATAAAGAAATATTCGCTATTTTTATTTAAAATAGTATAGTAATAATTTTGAAATTAATTTTGTATATTCGTAACATATATTATTATCAGTATCAAATATACCATGCGCATTAAGCGAGGCTTTGGCTAAAAATAATAATAATTAAGTAAGTATTAATAGACCTGTTAAACTATTGTGGGAATTGATAACAAAAGAGTTAATATTTTGAAATAATTTGAATTTGATTTTGTTAGTTTTGAGTAAGATTTTATTAGGTTTAGTGTATATTTAGGATTTTTGTTATTGAAATAAAGTTTGTGAAATTATGGATTATTTTATAGAATTATGGGTTTTATTGTGAATTTTATTTGTTTTAAAGGTCGAGTGGTTTCTTGGATCAATATGGACAAAATTAAAAAATAATTATCTATGAAGTGGAGTGCATTAAAGTTGGGAATTATCAAGAAGAGTTGGAGAGGTGTTTAACTTGAAGACCTGGTAAAGATAGAAGGCCTTTTCACGAGTTGGAGATAAAGGATGGAAGAGTCGTGAATATCTAGAAATTATTTTGGGTTTTGCTTGGAATATGATTAGAATTAGATAAGCTCGTTTGAATTTATTTTTGGAGGGCATTTCGTTGTTATCTTAACATCTATAAATGCTAATTAAAAAGAAGGATTTGAGGTTACTTCATTGCTAGTTCAGAAAGTTTAAGAGACCCTTGAATTTGGAGAGAGATTCAAGAGAACAAGATGATGATTTCAACTTAGGAGAATTCTTTTGAAGTATTTTTTATCTCTTCTTCTTTTGTATTGAATTTTTATGTTTTATGCAAGGAATTTCATGATGATTTAATTGATTTTATGGGGTAAAAGAAAATAATCTAGAAATTATATTGGGTTTTTATTTGAAATATGATCAGAATTAGATAAGCTTGTTTGGAGTTAATCTTAGTGTGAGATCTCGGGTTAGTCCGGTAAGAATTAATAAAAAATTAATAAATAATAGACATAATAATATAATAAAATGGCTCATATAATGAACCAACACAGAATAAAAGTGGAAAAGAATTACACTTCGTGAATTTCCAACCACCTCAAGAAGGAATGATTGTTGTTAATATTTATTTTTTTTTAAAATGTTTTAATGAGACACTAATGAAACCTATATAAAATTGAGAAATTATTTAAGCATAGTAGCATAAGAATCAAGAAACATAAAGATGACTAAGAGGAATGGGATATAACCATTATATTTTAGGGATGAAAATTCATAAGTTGGGGAGGTTATAAAATCTAGTTTCAATATTAGGTTAGACTGGGAAACCTATACAAGCAAGGCTAGGTGGGGTTCGAGCCCTATAAGCTAATTATCCTTATTATCAACGATCATGGTTAGAGATAAAGTTAAAGATTAAAGAGATTATTTATGTAGGTGGTTAAAGATGAATATATGCGGGGATATGGGAGGTTTTAATTTAGAACGTTTATGGCCTGTTTAAGGAGTTGTTGGGTTGATTAGAGATTAGTTAGGGATGAGAGCTAATCTGAAATCACCATAGTGATCTTTATAAGTTTTTGGGCGTGAGTAGGGTAGGGGGCCAAAGCCTCTCCCTCGTTGGTGCTAGCTAAGTAGCTATACTCTCCATTATTATTTTCTCTTCTTCCTTTATGTTACCTACTTCTCCTTCCCTATTGTAGTTAAGAGCATTATCATGGGCATATGGCATCTTCAATTTTATTTTATCTCTAGTGCATTTCTGTCATGAGCATAGGAAAATCGGTTTTCGGAAAAATTGGTCCATGAATAGGTTGATTCTAACCGATTCCACCTGATTTAAGCCAATCCATGAATCGGCCGATTTAAGTTAATTTCATACGATAGCAGGGGATGGGGGTGGCTAGGGCAAGTGGTGGGGCAACGACAGTGGGGGCCGGGGCGGGGTGCGGGGAGATGGGCAAGGCCGGTGGGAAGGGGTTGGTGAGGGGGGACGGGCAGGATTGGTAGACGAGGCAGGGCGGACTAGGGTGGTTGGAGGGGTGGGGAGGGGGCGGGTGACAGGGTGGATATGGCTGTGCCGATCAACACCGGCGCCGATCGGGGGTGAAGGAGGGGCGGTAGTCAGGGAGAAAGAATCGGGGAAAGAAATAATATGTGGCATTCTTATAATTAAAAGTTAACTCGACTCCGACTCGAGTCAAAAATAATAAGTAACTTAAAATAATTCAAAAAATTCCAAAAAAATATTAAAAATGTCATAAAATATAGTGCACACCGTAACATTAAAATGACATATTTTATAATTAATAACCCACTAATTTTGACCAATTCAAGTAAATTAATTCTTGTTCAATTTTTAATAGATCGGTACTCGATTCAAGGACTCCATTCCACTTAGGTTCCTGATAGGATGGCAACAGATTATGTATATGGGTTTGATCGGTGATCTAGTACGCCATGCAAGTACAAGTTGAGGGCTGTCCTCATCGGGTTTGTTTGAGGAGTCACTACGTCTCCATGGCTTGTTAACTAATTGATTAAAAAGCTATAAACTTTGGTTCCCTACCTTGTTGTTGGTGCATATGACTAATGTGAAATGCTTGCGAAGACTAAGCTCCAAGGTTAGTCGTGCATGAGTATGGGTTTTAATTCCTATGGCTCTGTAGTGTTTAATTTCTGTTGGTGATGACATTCTATATACTGCTTTTGTAAGCTAACAATTCCTAATTATAATATTGGTTGGACTTGACCATGCAGTCAATTAAATAAGTAATGTAACCACCGGTAACAATAGATTCAAAACAATTAATTAGCCAAGTCAATGATTGACGAATGTTTACAAAGTTGCTGATTTAACAAGTTATTTAACTAAATATTGCCGAAGAATTAAGTTATCTCTTAATTAAATTATTATGCATAATATTGGTTTGATTAAATAAATATTTCCTTAGATTTCTTTATTTATTGAATGTCATTGAATTGTTTGAACTGTATCTAAACTTTGTACTTATCTGTATAATAATTCGGGATTAAGTATATAGCTAATTTTCTAAGGGAAAATATTAATTTAAGTTATGTTGATGATTAAATAAAATATTTTGGTTCTCGGATTGTTCGTGTCAAACGTAGCATACCATTTGAATTCCATGTTATCACCATATCATGTCAAGCATACATCTAAAGATTTATATGTGTCGAATTATAAGTTATTTGTGACTCCTTTTTCATCGTGTTGTGTTACTTTTATTTGAATTCAAAATCCGTATAATTACTTGAAATATTGTATATTCTTATTTAACAAATCTGGTCTACCTGAACCCAAATTAAACCACCAAGCGCCAAGGTCACTTTGAGGTAAAAACATTGACTCAATTTGACACGATGTTGCACCTTTAAATTAATTGAAAGATAAAATATTCACCCATGCTCTCAAGTCAAAATGAATGATATGACACAATGACGCAAGGTGATTCATAATGTGCTTGTGATACCTAGAGGGTGAGCCAACGATAAATATTGCTAACTATAAGTTGTGGGTCATGCAGCGTTTGTGTGCATACATTAAATTGTAGTTGAATAAGACAACTACCCCTCATGATATAATTGAAGCTCAACATAAATTCATAGTCACTAAAAGACTTGATTAATTATGTTTTGGAATACATTGATTTGTTTCTTATAATTATACAACTTAGTATTGTTATCACTAAAGTGAAATAGTCTCCACAAGTTCGAGTATAGATGAATGGGTTAGAGTCGGGAACGCTAGAGGACTCTTAATTTTTTATTTTAGATATTATTATATTTCTGGTATATTTGCACGAAAGTAGGATTTTTGTTTGTTTTATGGGCCTTAGTTGTTTCTGAACATAGGTTGTTTTATATTCTATTTTATAGCATGACTTAGTTTTGGAACCTTAACTAATACTTTGCATATAAATTAATTTATGATGATAAATTACTAGAAAATTAATTTATAAAATACTTAATTTTTATTATAACACTTAGCCCGTGGCTCAAAACAGGTGGGTCATTATACTTGGAGGACGTTTTATTGTTATCTTAACATTTATAAATACTCATTAAAAAGAAGGATTTAAGGTTACATTAAAACTGGTTCAGAAAGTTCAAGATAGGCTTGATTTTGGAGAGATTCAAAAGAAGAAGATGACAATTTCAACTATGGAGAATTCTTTTAGAGTTTTTCTTTTCTTTTCTTCTTTTGTATTTAACTCTTTATGTTTTATGCAATGAAGTTCATGACCGTAGTTTTAATTGATTTCATAGGGTAAAAATATATAATTATTCTTGGACAAATAATGTATTGTAGTTGCAAAATTATATAAAGTTATTATTTTTTATCCTTTTGTGATTGTGATGTGTTGATTCTTCAATTTTGTTCTTAAAGCTATAAAAGTTTCATCAATTTTTGTTAGATTTAGAGATTTAATTTTATTTAGACACACAGGGGAATTGAATTTGTAATAAATAAAATAGTTTGTGGTATTATGATAAATATATACTTGATACTATAAATAGCCTTTGAAGGCGTTGAACTAAATGTATTGTTCTAATTTCTTTTATATAGATATATAGCAATTGAGTTAGAGTAACAAGTTGTAATAAAAAGCTACAGGCCATTACAGTTACAACAGTTTCCTTAGTTATTTATCCATATCAATTTACAAATAGATATAAAGCAACTAAGTGAAATTGGAAGTCTTCAATATAGTCTCTTGAAGTTAATTCTAAGTTTTAATTTTTGGTTTAATAGGTGGTAATTTTAGTTTAGTATTAGTTAGATTTAATTTCTGAAACTCAAGCACTTGCGACGATATTTAATTGGTGTTTAATTAGAGTTAGTTTTAGTAGTTAGTTTCATAAAATAATCTTATGTCGAAATTCAAATTAATGTTTTAATTTTCAGTAATTAGTTGTTAGTTAATCTTTGTTTTAGTTTTGGTTGGGTTAGAATATTCACATAGTTAATTTAGTTAAGCAATTGATTAACTTAAGTAGTGTAAGGATTTGGAAATTACTTTTATCGCTTTTCGCGAGAACGATCTCGTACTCATCAATAAGTTGCTTGTTTGATACATGCACTTGCATTATATTAATTTCACAACGGGAATAAAATCAGCTACAAAACAAGAAAAATTGAAATACAATGAGAATGAGAAAATCTAAGCTCTTTAATCTAGAGGGGTTGATATATAAAAGCTAAAATGATAAAGCGTTTACAATTAATCTAGTTGGAGCATGTGCCTTCTTTATAATATCTTTTTCAAATATAATAAGTTTGAATGTATTATTTGTATATATTTCAATTTATATCCATACTTTTAGGTTTGATTTAAAATTTTATTTATGTTTAGTTATATGAAGGATGATTAAATATAATTTAACTCAAATTAGATATCTGAACTTTGTTTAAAATCTTTACTTACTTTAATACTTGTTTATAAATGCATGGTAAATTAATTAAAATTTTTACTATTTTTTACATTCCCATAATAAAAAGATTTTTACCAAATCTACTCATAGTTGAATTAGAATTTTTAATATACATTACAATTAATTAATATATTTCTAATAAAAATAGTTAAAAATTGAATGATATTTAATTAATTTTTTTAATAAAAAAGATTATTGAAATACTCGAGTTTCGGATAAAAGTGTAAATTTTAAAGTAAATATTTTAATAAGTATTTCCCTAATATTTGTAATTAACACTTGAAGATATGAAACAACTTTATATTATGTGAACCACGTGGTGTTGTGGAGACTATTTTTTGAAACTTATTAAGAATGTGTGTGTGTATATATATATATATATAACATACAAAAATCATTTTAAAAATATCAAAAATTATTATTTTTAAATGAAAATAATGAATATCTATTTAACTTTGACAAAAATATCTATTTTTAAAAGGTAATATTATACTAAATATTAAAATTGATATTAATTTTGTAGTAAAATTCTTAATTGAGTTAGTATTAATAAGTAAAAAACTAATTTATGTAAAATTTTAATAATCAAATGGAATTTTTATTTTTTATATTTTTAATTCGGCTAGAATCATGCTCTAAGTGTTTCTTAATAATAAATAATAAATAAATAAATAAATATTAAATTATATAAAAATCTAAATTAATTATGACTATTAACAAATTTAACTCAATAATATGATTATTATAAATATGTTAAAATTTACCAGTTTCTTTAGAATTTCTAGTTTGGATAGAATTATTTTTCAACATTTTACAATAGTAATAATAATAATAACATTCAACTAAATTAGGTATTATAGACTTCTATTGGGTCATAATCAATTACAATGTGACAAACAGTGAAAACACAATAAGACCGGGAAAAAACCCTTACATATTCTAGTAAAATTATTTCAGTCCAATGAAAGATTTGTAGGGAGGGAACTTGGCTAACTACCTACTTAATTTATCGTAGAAATTGACAAGAACAACGATTGAACCAGCAATTTAAAAATAGACGCTTTAATGTAAAAAAAAACAGGGGGAGTGGGGTTAAACACAAGGAAACTGCCTTCGAAATCAATCAAGCTATATCTGTACCGTCCATAGCGTCATTCATATCTCTTCGTCAGCAGTTAAATATTACGATTGATGATTACACAGCCGATTAAAGCATGTTCATGCAGACCGTTATTTGCTTCAATCCCCCTATGGCTGGCATTTCGCTGCTGCCCATTTAATGGGTACATGGAGACAATAAAAGACACGAAGGAGACGAACAAGAATATAATGGCCTAAAGCTTGGAAGGGACTTCCAAAAATTCATATCAATCGGATAAATTACTTTCAACAATATATTTTGATGTTTCTGAAAATGTCATGTTTAAGTAAACACTCACTAGTTTGATATCAGACAAAGCTAATAAAAAGATGAAAAACCAAAATTGCATTGACAATGCGAAACTAAGATCAACTTCCAGTTCCAAAAACGAGAAGCTGCTGTTGAGTTAGCGAGAAGGACAGGATCCAGCATGGTCTGTTCATGCAGACACAGTTGCCTGCGTCATTCCTCCATTGGCTGCCATTTCGTTCCTTCCATTTTGATCAACACGTTGATATTCGTTTCGAGCAAACAAACCCCTGGCACGGTTTCCATAATCACCCCTCCTATTATTGTGGTCATTCCCTCGGTTTCCATTGTTATGTCCACGGTTTCCAAACTCACCACCAACATAGAATCCACGAGCTTCATAGTTTGATCTTCCCCTGTAGAAATCACCCCCGTATGCACCATTGTTACCACTGTATGCACCGTTGTTACCACCTCTCGAGGAAGAAAACCTCCCTCTACCGTTGCCTCTGCCATTCACTGAGAGCAGAACAATTTTATAAATAGATAATTCCGATAAAGAATTATGCGGTACACAAAACTGCTCGCAAATTTCTGTCACCTTGAGAAGCTGAACCCCGCTTTTCCTCGACAAAGGCTTTCTTTCCCAGTATCAAGACAGGTGATGCCTGAACAGTTAAAGCAATAACAGCCATATGAAATCTCAGATGCCCTCACAGAAACTTTATGAAATACGCACATTCATTTCAAATGAAGAAATTAGGCAGCTAAAACATGTATCCTCTTCGTCTTTATTAAGCCTTGTCCCTTTCCTCTTCCATTAAGTTCAATAACAGTTTTTATTTTTAATTTTATGATTAATATTATATTTGTTGATGGTAGCTTTGATTATCTCTATACGAAACTCAGCCAAAAGAAGCACACAAAAAGAAGAAAGACAAAAAAGTATGTAGTAAATGTTTTCTTCCCTACAACTTAAAAAATACACTGGTGCCCTCACCCTCCCTCCCCGTAGTTTATTTTGTTGAACTGTAAGCGGTTACTAATCATAACATCTTCTAGTACTAATTTTCAGACTTAAGAGATGTTCTTGATTAATTTAATAGACATTTACTCCGTTTTAAATATAAAGAAATGAAATCTGTAGGATAAGTAAGTCCCTAAATTCTTTTTACTCAGACAAATAAAACATTAAGCCCTCCTTAATTAAACCTTCATTTTCTATAAAAAATTGAAGACTAGACATAGAGGTGATTTACTAGCATAATGATTATAAGTGAGCATCTTCAAACCTCAAGAGCTTTTTGCACAGAGCTAGCGGAGTTGAAGGCAACAAAACCAAAACAGAACCCTTGCTGCTTGGCAAACATAAACAGCTTGACATGTTAGCCATATGCAACCCAGATTCAAATATTGTAAATGGACTATAAAGATAATAAACAAACCTTACTCCTAACTTGCACACCATTTGTCTTAATGGGTCCAAATTTCTTGAATGCCTCCTCCAACTGAGAAGCTGTGAGAGTAAGCGGCAATCCTCGGACATATATAGAGTGAGATTCAGCTGCAAGAATTAAACACACGTATAACAAATCAGCCATGTGTAAATGTGAACAACTTAATAAAAATGATCTCCTCAATGAGACATATATGCAGACAGTAATACCTTCATCATGGTTGCTGTTGCTTCCAGGGACATTGTCGCTATTAGCAACTGGGGGAGTTGGGGGAGTTGGAGGAGAAGCCAAACCCTCAGAAGATGAAGCGGCTGCGGCTGATGCCGTCTTTTCAGTCTTTATAGAAGTCACCTTCATCGAACCATTAGATATAGCCAAGGAATTCATCACCTTGTTCTCTTGTGCAACTCTCACCTGCAGTTGATAGAGAGTTTGATCATGGAACCCACTCACATAACCAGTTAAAAGCCATATAATAACCAAGCCTAACTCAAATCAATGAGATTTAATCAAAAAGTAACGTTGGTCACCAAGAAAGGATAAAATTACATTCAAATTGACCATAGAGAACAGGCAACAAAAGCAAATGGACAACCATTCAACCTTACTGCCAGTTCCACAAGACACCATTCGCAAGTTTAAGAAATTGAGTGTTGCAATAGTCTTCAATAAATAATAAAAAAAGGGATTTGTAAAAAAAGCAGTAAAAAATTGTGAAAAATGATTGTCTTACAATAGATGCATATGACTTCTTAGGAGCATCTTCAGGAGTTGCACCCATGGCCTTTCCAATCTCATTCTGACTAGAAGGAGCTTGAGATGATGATTCCTCTTGGAGAGTATAACTCTTTTCTGACTGGCTCCCAACCATCTCTTCATTGTGTCTCATATCTTCGGTAACAGAACCAGCATGTTCACGCAAATCACAACCAGCGTGTTCAGGCACATCACTCTCCAAGGTACTGTTACCATCTGAAAGCAGACAAGCGCACAAAAGAAATAAGGGTTCTGTAAAAAGTTTCCACTCTGTTCAGAAATAAGTACCACTGAATAATACTTTGAACAGGAGACACATCAGTTTCAAGGTGATCCACGGTTGAAGCATTGACTGCAATTGACATAGTTTCCATTGGTGCACCATCATCAATATATCGAAACACATCACTCAACACAAAATATCCATTTTCTTGAGGAGCGAGAAAGAAAGTTTGAGAAAACTTCCGCTTCACATTGTCAAGCCCTGTGACAACTCCCGTCACAAGTATAAGGACTCCCCCATTGTGCGACTCTAGAGGATCTGCTGTCTTTATCTCAATTTTCATGTTGTTATAATTCAGTGATAAGATCTTTCCATTGATTCCCTGCACGAAGAAAATGTCAAACCAGTTGTTATTAGTGGACACAAACTGACAAAAAATAAGAAATAAGCTACAAAGGCAATATATATTACATGCTTGTTTGAAACTGAACTCATAGAACCATCTGGTTCAGGGCGGCTGATCGTGCTCGAGTCTTGATAAAAATTGCAAACTATTTCGGGGTTTCTATGAAGCAAGAGGTAATACTGTTCAACAAATGTATTGCACACCTGCAAGCCAAATAATAGTTATTTAACTCTCTTGACAAGACAAGCAGCACTTTTAGGTTTCAGTAACCAAAACAAAGGTTAAAATACATATAGAAAATTTACCGCTTGAACATGTTGAGATGCCATTCTTTTTATCAGGAATGCTTGCACTAAATGCCACAAGAAAAAAGGTTAAGAAATTTTCAGTACTTGTTGAAAGAAATCAAGTCCAACAGTTTGAGAAATAAGATTATATAACTAGGTAAGATCATCAGGGACTACATGTAACCCTCAAGAGCGTGGATTTATGGTACCATAAACCCACTTGGGGGTTTACATTGAAGCTATTAACACCTAGAGGGTTTGACCTATAAATGGTGCCAACGTAACCCCCCAAGTGGGTTTATGGTAACCCACTTGGGAGTTACCACAAACCCATTTGGGGGTTACATTGACGCTATGGGTGTTACATTGAAGCTATTAACACCTAGTGGGTTTGACCTATAAATAGTGCCAATACGATAAATCCAGAAAGAGAGACATGTAGTCAACAACACCATCGCTGCAAGTCATCTTAGTTTAATAATCTAGTTAATTTGGTTAATTAGTTGACCTATACAATGTCACACACAGTGGCCAACACTAACACAATATATCACGCCTTAACTAAAAAAAAATTGGAAAAGTTCAAAAGCACACCATGCAACATTCACGATTAGAAATTTAGAATTTTATTAAGTCACAAGTAACTTGCGACCACCTAAAAACTGCAGAACAAAGGTAATTCGGTTGCACATAACCATCAAGCATAGAAATAATCATAGGCCATTACCGGTTGATTCTTGTCGAGCAGAAAAAATCAGTCACAACAAACAATACCCTAAATCAATCAAAAACAACTACTACAACCCCAACCGGGACAACACTTGGCCCTAAACACCCTAAAAAAACTTCAACCTCCACAAAAAAACTAGATTTTTCATTCAACGCAATCCAAAGCCCGCAAGAACACAGAATAATCACCGCAACATAGTCCACCAATCATCAATAATCAACCAACAAACAATCACAACCAATTGAAAAACCTCTCCAACGAAACGAAACCACAACCATCTAAACCCTAGAAAAAAACGGAACGTCGAATCCACCAAAACACAACAACAACACTTCCAAAACACGATAGAGATCGCAAATTTATCAGCGAAGATTCAGGGGTTCGGATCGAATACCTCCGCCGACAACGAAATCGCAGAATCTCAGAGACGCCGGGAAGAAGCAAATCGTTCCCCGCTCGTCGCATCCCATTTTAAACCGAAAACGGACGCGGACATTCGCGGACACTCGCGGACACGGTCCGGACACATGCTGCCGGTCATTGTCTTCTTCCTCTTCACCCCCTTCCCCTTTCTCCGCCGACCGCCGCCCGCCGCCGCCGAGATCTTCGCCGGAGGTATGCTCCTCCTCCTCCTCCTCTCTCTCTCTCTCTCTCTCTCTGTCTCCCTCCCTCCCTTCTACCTGTCGTTGAGTCTCTGGTTGTGTACTCTTTTGGTGCAATCGCTTCATCGATGGACGTCGTATGCAGGTGGTCGCGCGCTTTGATTTGACGGCGAATGGAGATATACGAGGATTTCAAGGATGGGGTCAGCCTCGCCGCCGTTTCGTTGGGGCACGATGAGGTATTTTTTCTCTATAAAGCTCCGATTCTTTTGCTAATTTTCCGTCCTTAAGTTTCAATTTTTGATATCTCTGTGGCTGTGCTTTTGATTTGGTGCATAGAGTTATATGATAATGTGTGGGATTTTGTGGCATTGATTTTCCGTGGGTCTGTTTTGCTCAATGCTTTGGTTATGGCGGTTAGAGTAGATAATAATCAGCAACTTCGTTTTGCTAGGTGTTTATGGGGGTGTGGGAGTTTTATGATAGTGGTTGATGGAGTGTTGCAAAATATTTGATGGATTCATGATAGATAGAACAGTTGATGAGTTTGTCTGAAGCTTGTGCTTACATTGGTATTGGCCAAGATTGAGATGCCAAAGTTGCAGATACCGATGTGTTTGGCAAGCTGGATTTATGATAATGATCATATTATTGCTTGGATTGTTTGGTTGTTAATCAACCTAAATTGCTGAATTAGGTTTTTTTTCCTGTGCTGAGGGTAGTATCCTATGAAGGATCTGTATATTTTGGATCTGTTTGTAGATTAGTTTCAGATGCCTTGGGTTATATCTGAAATTTGGGGTACTCTAGTTGCCTAATTTGGCGCCTACTGAATTAATATTAGGTGTGTGCTTTTGCAGGTCAAGGTGGCAGCAATTTATCGTTTATGATCTTATGTAAACCTCCGCAAAAGTCAGGTTTTACTAAAGCAGCACGGAGAATGGTACTTTGCTACAATTAAAATTTTCCAATCTCATTCGTGTTAAGGTTAATCACACCATATTTATGTGTCATTTTGCTGAACACACTTGAGTTAATCTTCCTTTTAGCTCCCATAATCTCTCATGATAATTTTCTGGATTCTTGTTTTTTATTGGACAGCTTGAAAGCATTAGCATTTTATTGTGATGGATCTTCACCGCACTACCGAACAAGAGCGTGATAGTATTGAGCATGAGGTGAAAGTCAAATAATACACAGAGAAAGTTGCAATTATGTGCAATAAAATTTTTTTAGCACTTCTTGTGGTATATGAATTTAGTTATTAAATTGGGATGACTTCAGCAAATCTCTGAAGTCCACAAAGTTGTATGAGACATGAACCCGTTCCTATTCCTTTGGTTTTGACATCATAATTATAGTTTCTTGAGTCTTCTCATAAGCTTTCTCTTTCTTCAGGTCAGCGTTTTTATAAAAGCATGCAAGGAGCAGATAGATATTCTAAAGGATAGGATTAATGAAGAACTTGAGGTTGAGAACTCCGGAACATGGCTTTCCTTGGGAGAAGATAAAGCAAATGCTGATCTTGTTGCACATAGGAATGGTGTGGTATGATACCCTTACCTTTATTTGCCATTTGGTATTTGCTAGCTTGTGTTTCATCTTATTCCACCTCAATCTGTTTCTCAGAATTTCTTTTTATCCTTATCCATCATTTCAGATGATGTTGACTTCTAACAGGATAATCTGTTATTGTAAAAGTTGAGTTCTTCCTTTTTGGTAAAGTCTTTTTGATTTTATATCTCAATGTAGTTTTCAAAATTAAATGTTTGATCATTGTTCTATCATGTTGCAAATGTGAGCCTTAATGTTCTCTTCTTATCCTCTGCGTTCATCTTTTGCTAGTAGGCTTTGTGTAATTTAAGTAGTTGCGTTTTTTTACTGAAATGTTCTGTCAATGTCATGTGTAGCTCACAATTCCCATAGAAAAAGATTGCATACATATCTATAGCTATTATTTTTATTAATGAAGCAAATGTTTCCTTTCTCTCAAGAAACTAATTCTCCTTGTCTTTCAACATCCCTGCAGGTGTTAATTTTAAGTGAGCAACTCCATTCAGTCACTTCCAAGTTTGACCATCTGCATGCCGTATGCTTTCAGGAGATCATTAATCGAACGGTTTCCAGAAAATAGTTTAAAAGAGCTTCTGTGGCAAAAATTTTGGAATCATCAACATCTGATGGTGCTGATTTTAGAGAGCATGATGTGACATCTGCCTCACTTAAACTCCAAGTACAAGAGTTAGTTATGATGAAACATGTGCCCTTCAGGTGCTTTTGTCTTTCCTTGTGAACTAGGAACTAGTTATATGTAAGTATGTAGATTGATTACTAATGCCATATTCTGAGGCATGTAGAATTGACGAGCCTTCTTGATGCCACTCGTGTATCGGAAACAAAAATGCTTGAGATGCCAGCACTAAATCATCTCATGTACACTCATGTTTTGCAACAGGCCAACAAATTGAACAACTATATATGATCAGTTTACTATTCCTTTCCAACTCATCTTTGTAAAATGAAAGGTGGATATCACCCTGTCTGATCTTTTGTAATTATGAAGCAATGCATGTTTGTACTAGATTTGGGATCTTCTTGTGTCAGAAACTTAAAGCTTCCATTTTTTTGTGCTGCTTATTTTCCACAAACCATCTAGTACATACAATGACGGATACCCGAAGGGCTATGACTTTGTACTTGGCATAATTGAGAGTGTATGCTGTTTGTTAATGCCATTGGATAGGTGAGATTTAGGGATATGGATGGTGTATGCTGTGAGGATATTAAATCTTTCCGTTTAGGTGTAAAATAGTTAAGAGTTGAGTTGTGACGCCTTCTGTTCTCTGCACTCTTTGCTGTTGTGTAGGATTTAGAAATTTCTGGTATCAACCAGAGTTGTCGGAATCGGCCGATTTTGAGTGGAATCGGCCGATTTTGAGTGGAATTGGCCGATTCAAATCAGATCGGCATCATGCCGATCCGAGGTCGGGGCCGAATCGAGCGACGATGCCGATCCGATTTCGGGGCCGAATCGGTCGGCCCGAATCGGGAGCCGAACTCGCCCGATTCACCGATTCCGACCGAGTTGACTCCGATTCGGAATCGGGTTGAATCAGGAAGAATCGTTTTTGATAAATTATTAAAACACCCTAGGTATGATATTTATTAAATTATTTAAGCATGGGTAAAGTAGTAATTTTGATTTCAAAACCTAACCCGCTCCCCCACTCTGCCACCGCTCGTCCGCCACTCACCGTGCGTCACCAACTCCGGGCTCGTCGCCTACCGACTGCCGGCCTCGTCTCCAACCTCGCAATGTCGTCGCTTCGACGATGTGTAGCCGGACTGAATCGGCTGTGTGACGCACAGATCATCACCGACTTCGGGCGTGACGAGCGTTCCTCAGACCGGGCTGCTGACATCGCCGCCGCCACTACGCCTCTGCCTCCGACGATGATGGTCGGCCGACAGGTGCGTGGCGCGAGACCGCTCGCGCGAGCCAGGTGTCGACCGCGCCTAGTCAGTGGCATTCTCAGTAGTCAAACTTGACTCGGTGTTCGACTCGGATCAAAAATAATAACTAACTTCTAAATAATTTAAAAAAACTTAAAAATATTATAAAATATAATATACACAATAGTATTAAAATGATGTCAATATTTAATTTTTATATATTTATTTTATGAGCTGTCAAATATTATATATAACCAATTTGGACCTATTCAAGCCGATTCAACTGAACCGATTACGTAGCTTGATTTAGACCGATTCCGATTCCGAACTCCTTCAGAAAATCGATTCTGATTCCGATTTATACAACCATGGTATCAACCAGTTATTTGTTTTATGTCCACTTCTAGCTCGAAACTATGTTCTAAACATGACTCGTGTTTTTCATATTAGTAGTATTCTCATCTGCTGATAATGCATTTACAAAGTAATGTACAAGATGTACAAGTTTTGCTTATGCCACCGTATGACAATTGAATTGTGACTTTCAGGCGGTGCAAGTGACACAATGTTGAGAGCGGCAACAAGGAGCTGCCCCAAGCTATTCAACGGACAAGGGTAGCATGACATTTATTTTGTTTTTTTGTCCTCACCTTCTCTATACTCTTTTGGATTGGTACGGTTAAATGGACATAAGTATGGGCAATTGTTGGGCTTACTTGTATAATTTTATAACTCTTTAAAAAAAAAAAACTGTTCATGTGGTGTGAAAATACATGGCCTTTTCACCATTTGTGTCATCAACTATGCCCATTTTCATGTAAAAGACCAGAAATCAACAGGGCTTGCAATGCATGGATGAGTTCCATCCTCTCAACTGTATATCCTTTATCCGTTGAAAATAGTAACTCTTGAAAGCAGCCAAGAGCCTGCATTTGCTTCATGTGCTGGGAATGCTTAATCTTTTTGCTGAGTGGAATGCTAAAGCAGAATTGTTTTCCACAAATGACTGCTATTTCCTTCAAATGATTCTATTGGATTTTAGCACAGCAATAATGCTATCCTCTTGTATGAACGGAGATCAATCATTTTGACAATTATTTTCAACGCAGTTTGGACCACTTCTTTTGTCACAAACGGAGACTTTTTTCCCACTGGCCTCATAGTGGTGATTTTGGTCATATGTGAGATTCTTTCCTTGTTTTTTCAAAACAACCGTGTTTTTTAGTATTACATCGTCATGTACATAATTATATCAGCATCTTTTCTTTCCTTCTTTTCTAACTTGTAGCGTTTCCTGCGCGTATCTTGTCTCTTTGTTTTTGGTTCCACACTTATATGTTACAATATCCCTTAAAAAAAATACTGTGTCAAACATTGGGACTATCGAGTGAAAACCCTTTGTATGTCTGACCTGGCTTGTGGAGGGACTCCTTCGAGGTAGGGTGTTTGACAACCTTTCGAGCCCATTGACTTTGCCTTGCACCGATTAAGGATGCAAAAGTCCCTTACCTTGTAATAAAAACGCTCGTTTTTTCTACTGAAAACAATTCAGAGACTGTAATAAAAAATCTTGACATTAAGGAATTTTGTAAAATTAGAGAAAATGAATGACGAGCTAAAATAAACAATAATCGGCAGTAGTTTTTTTACCATGTTTGTGTGTGTTTAATTTGATGATAATGGAGAAACAATATATAATAAGGTAGAAACATATATACATAAACAATATGGTTAAGATATAATTAAGAGTATGTAAACACCTAATGGCCGTGTTGTGACTTTAAGTTCCACTTCGGCTTAGTAAATACTCACAATGAGTCAAGCTTGAACTAGTTTTGAACTAGCCGACTTTATTATCACCTATATTTCTGTAAAATAAATTATCCATACATGAAAATAAAATAACAAATAAAAAAACGCAAGGGTCCCCAAATTTGTTATAATAATATGCAACAATTAATGATAAAAGTTTCATACATACGAACCTTATATTGTGATTCAAAATTGCTATAAACTCATTAATTTAATGTAATAATATTTTGCAAAAAAATACTGATAAAGTGAAAAGTGTATTTCATACAAAACATCAAGATTAGAGAGTCGAGTTTCTACAAATCCAAACATATTTTATTTGAGTGATCCAAATTTTGGGTTCATCTTTTTATTTAAGTGAGTATATATGGAGCTTAATCAGTCTATGAATTAGCCATTGAAAGTATTCAAACCGATTCTATAAGAATTTATGTTTTGTAAATAAATAACATAGGGGCAGTCAAATACTAAAAAATAAATCAATATTTTTTAAATAAAAATAAAAATTATTTGGGTGTTTTCCCATTTTTTGAAACTGTGGTCCCACGTTTTTTTTCCCAAGCAACTATGGTCCCACATATACCCAAGTAATTTTGGATTTATACTGTCATCATTAACATCTTCAATCTATATTTTAGCCTCATATTTAGGGGTGCTAATTGAGCGAGCAAGCCGAGCTCAATATGTGTTCGAACTCGGGCTCGAATAATTCGAAACTCGTTCGAGTCAAGTTCGAGTCGAACTACGAGTCGAGTTTGAGTCGAGTTCGAGTTATAACCGAATCAAGTCGAGTCGAACACGACGTTGCTCTCGGCTTGTAAGATTCGAGTTCGAGTCGAACATTTAAATGTCGAGTTCGAGTCGAGTCAGGCCGAACCGAACGCTAAATGCTCACGAACTACTCACATTAACCCAATAATCACACAGATTAACCCAAAACACCACTCCCCACTAGATTCTCCCCTCCGTCTCCGCCAATAGCAACTCTCCACGTCATCATTCTGTTCCACACGAGTTCATCGTTTTTGGGAACACAGACTGGCGCCCGAATATTCCCGCCTTCGGATTGAATATCCCCACGGAGATGATGGAAAGGTTACGATCTTCTACTGCGTAAATGGGTCTGCTTTGAATCTGTTCGTGAGGTTTAAGGTTGGCAGTGAGGAAGAGTTGGAGCTATGAATCTACACGGTGAATTCAAAGGTTGAGTCTTTCGGGCTGATTTTGTTTGTATACATTATTTTTTTGGTATGTTTTGGTGGTAGATTTGATATTGTTTGATTGGTGTTCGGTGATGAACTTTGATCCTGTTGGTGCACGAATTTTCCCGAACACATTGATTGATGCCTGGAAAGAAATTGTTTTTTAGTTTAAACGTTTTTTTTTTCGTGTGATCATTCTTGATTTGATTAATTTTGGAAGATTTCATGGTTCCATCATTGGATTGTTTTAGTGGAACAATCACAAACGTATATTGTTGCTTGAAGTAGCTATTCTAGTACCTTCTTAGTTCTTATTGTGTTTTTTGATCAGGTGGGCAGACTTTTTTTTTGTGTGTTTTGGGAAAATTATGATATCTGTAGGTGATTATCATATCTGGTTGTGTTGCACTTGCGGTGACTACTGTATGGATTGAACTAAGATGATAGGAATCGTACTTGGAAGTACTATGATCTCTTCAATCAGAAGGCCATGTTGCAATGCCAAGTGCGCATTTTTTTGTCTACAACTGCATATAAGGGAGAACTTTCTGTTGAGATTGCAATTACGATTTCAGGATTTTCTATTCTGCTCTTCATTTTGGTTGGGCAATGCTTTTTACTGCCCAGTGAAGGAAGGAAGCCGCTTTACCCACTTCCTAGCAAAGTCAACCATGGTGGTAAGCAACAGCTTCAAACCTTTCGCCCATACAATGTAGCTCACCGTGGTGCGAATGGAGAGATTCCTGAAGAAACTTCCCTGTCTTACATGGTTCATCTCTTCTTCTCTTCTGTCTGTATGTCCATGATTTCTAAGTCACACCAAAAGTTATCAAATTTCTTTTATTCAATCGATGATGAATGTCAGATTTTTAGATGATTGGATCGAAATCCTTTGATAAAGTTACATGTATACTAAAAGTCATGCAGCAATTTAACAAGATGGTAATGGAAATTAAAGCTAGAGATATTGATCATCAGAACAAGAGATAGAGAAGCACCTTTACATATAGTAATGTTAATGTAGAGGAGTTTCTTTCACATATAAAGGGTACAATACCTGCATTATGAGAATTTCTATGCTTAAATGCAGAGAGCTATTGAAGAAGGTGCTGATTTCATCGAGTCTGACGTTCTTGCTACAAAAGATGGTGTCCTCATATGCCACCATGATGTGATCTTTGATGATACAACTGATGTTTTAAGCCATCCAGAGTTTGCTGATCGTAAAAGAACTTACGAAGTTCAAGGAGTGAATACAACCGGGCATTTTGTTGGTATATGTGGTCACTTTTTTGGCTTTATCATAACAAATGTTACTGCCACTTACACCATTGTCACTCATTGATAGCTCTTCTGAGATTTACACCTCGGCCAATACCATTACATGCTTTTTCTTGCACCCGTCCTATTTTATCTCTTTTCTACCTCGTTGTATAAATTATATGTTCTGCAGTTGACTTCACGTATGAAGAGATTAATACATTGCGAGCAAAGCAGAGATATAAGTTCAGAGATCATGAGTACGATGGTTAGTTTCTTTCATCAATTTCTTGTCTTTTCTATATTCCGTATGATCTATTCTCAGACAAGCTAGCAGAATGGATGCTACAAGTAAGAAAACTGAGAACTCTTCACTTGTGTTTTTCAGGGAAATTACCAATAATTACCTTCGAGGAATTCATATCAATTGCACTTGATGCTCCAAGAGTGGTTGGAATCTATCCAGAGATGAAGAATCCAGTTTTTATCAACCAACATGTAAGTTGTCTTTGCTTTCTTTTGAATGTGAGAATA
This sequence comes from Piper betle, assembly GCA_033002965.1. NCBI lineage: Eukaryota > Viridiplantae > Streptophyta > Magnoliopsida > Piperales > Piperaceae > Piper > Piper betle. The sequence continues at coordinate 23,372 of JAURVB010012315.1, forward strand.
TCACATGTTGGATGCTATGTGGTCTTTGGTAAAAAAACTGTAGCATAAGCGCAAAAATGTCCAACTATGGGATTGTGTTGAAAGGTTAAATGGCGTGATGGGAAGAAGTATGAAGACAAATTTGTGGAGGTTCTTCTCAAGTATGGATATAGAGGTCCATACCTGTCAGAGGAATGGAAGAAGCAACCAGTCTTTATACAGTCTTTTGCTCCAACCTCACTTGTCTACGTCTCCAACATGACAGATTCACCTAAAGTCTTCTTGATAGATGATTTTGACGTACCAACTCAAGACACAAATCAGGTTTCTTTCTCATATTGGTTTATCTTGTCTGCTTGCTTGCCTCAACACAGAAATAGATAGATAGATATATTTGATTCTAAATGATTCAACAGACATATGCAGAAATAACTTCGGATGAGTACTTCGATTACATAAGGAAATACGTTGTTGGGATTGGACCATGGAAAGATACAATAGTTCCTCCTGATCACAATATGTTGTCCATTCCTTCAGATCTTGTGGCAAAGGCGCATTCACATAATTTGCAGGTTTGCCAACATTTTCAAGCTAATATCAATTCGGGCTGGTTTCTCTTTTGATTGATAGATAATAAAACATCACAAACGATGATTACTTTTTAAACATGAATTTCAGGTACATCCTTATACCTTCAGGAATGAGAATATCTTCCTGCACTACAACTTCCACCAGGACCCATATGCAGAATATGATTATTGGTTGAATGTTATAGGAGTTGATGGGCTCTTCACTGATTTCCCAGGAAGCCTCCATAAATTTCAAGAGTGGACTACCCTTAAGGAAAGCTGATTGTACCTTGCAAACAATCAGGAATTCTTCATTGGCACTTGCAAGGACACCGATCCCATTGCTTGTTTATTCTTTTCCATTTTCCTTGAGCATTATTTCAGCTGGCAGAGAGTTTGTGTTAGGATCTTTAAAAGACTTTTCTTCTGCTGATTCTGTGCTACAACAATCAATTTTTTTCTTAAAAAATAATTTAATCCTAATCAATTTTAGGAGTCAAATTTTTTTGTGTGGTCGGGTACGAGATTTTAAAAACTTAGAATGGTAGAATAGGCATACATATGTGTTCAGTGTTCACAAGCGGGCCCAACTTTAAACTAAACCATCCATTGCCTTGGTTTCTGGTTGGGCTAGAATGGTTAACAACTGAACCGGATTTATTTCTAAACCGGTAGAGCAGTTTCTAAAAAAAATGGGTTAAAAAAATGCACTTAGATCGGACGCCCGGTAATTAGGACTTAAGAGCGTAATCAAGATAAGTTGGTTTGCAAGTAATATGTATTTGGCTTGGTTTTACTTGACTCGTGCTTGTTATTTTAGAGTTTGGGCAAATCTTATGTTTAATTTAATAATAATAACTTTATGTATGGATTATGAATGGAACTTGAATAAAAGAAAATTATCTATTTATTTTAAAAAAATTATTAAGCCTACTTAATATACTTTAATATGCTTGAAAAAATATTATTATCCCTTTAAACATTAGGCGGGTGGGCTAGTGAAAATATGAGAATCTAATTTATATTTAAAAAATAGAATGATAACATAAATAATATTTCATGATTAACTTTCTATAAATGAAATTATAATATATGTGAATTTAAATTATAAATCTAATGTAAATGTATTTTATTTTTTAGGTTTACAAACCCATGAATTAGATTTACATTTGTACGAATATGGTTTATATTTAATAAACTCTTTTCGTTAACTTGTTAATATAGATTTCCGACTAAGATTTATACTTCAATTGAAATTTATAAGTGATTATAATATAAGTGAATTTAAATTGTAAATCTAATGTAAATGTCTTTTATTTTTTAGGCTTAAAAACCTATAAATTAGATTTACATTTGTATAAATATGATTTATATTTAATAAACTGTTCTCGTTAACCTGTTAATATAGATTAGCGACTAAGGTTTGTACTTCAATTGAAATTGTTACTTTTAGTGTATGAAAATAAACAATTAAATAAGTGGCCTTAAACAATGATTAAAAATGCCAAATAGGATTACAAATTGAAGAACCCTAATTCTCCTCTCATCGTCTCCCTCATCGGCATCAATCTCCGGCGAGCTCCGCCACCACTGGCGACGGCGGCGACGGCGGCGACGGCGAAGGAGGAGCACCTGAGGTCAAAGCTGATTATTAGTGGAGATGAAGCTTCGGCATGCGATGGTGTGCTCGTCGAACCAGAACAGGAGCATGGAGGCGCACGCGCTGCTCAAGCACCACTCCTTCGACGTCTCCTCCTACGGCACCGGCGCCCATGTCAAGCTCCCCGGACCTTCCCTCCGAGAGCCCAACGTCTACGACTTCGGTACCCCTTACAAGCACATGTTCGACGACCTCCGCCGCAAGGACCCCGACCTGTATCCTTCCCTCTTTTTTTTTCTCTCCTTCTTTGGTTGTTTCAATTGTTTTAGAAGAAAAAAATATTTGATTTTTTTCATCTTATGTCGTGGATGGTGTTGAAATTTTCAGGAAAGTGTTGATGTATTTGTGTGCATGGTGAGAGGTGATTGATTAATTGATTGTGAGATGGATCAATTTTAGGGCTTCTATACTTTGTTGAATGCGAGCAAAAAGACTCCTTGAGTAATGATTAAGTTTGATCTTTAAATCTGGAAATATTTTGTTATTTCAGCAAACAAATGTCCAATTTTTTATGTTTTGTGGATGTTGTTGAAATTAACAGAAAATGTTGATGTATTTGTGTGCATGAATGATGATTGATCAATTGACTGCTATATGGGTTTGCAATCAATGAACGTTTGTTGGGATGGATCAATTCTAGCATTTCTACATTTTGTTAAATGCGAGCAAAATCTAATCCAAAACATTCGAGGAAGCTCCTTCAGCATTAATTAAGTTTGATTGTTAATATTGAAACACTCTTATTATTTTAGTTTCTTTAAAAATAAAATTTTGGTGCTGTGCGGATGTTATTGAATTTTTCAGGAAAATGTTGATGTGTTTGAGTGCATGAATGGTGATTGATCAATTGGCTGAAATAGGTTTATAATCGATGAACATTTGTTGGAACTTGGGATGGATCAATTTTCAGGACTCCTGTACTTTGTTGAATGCCAGCAAAAAGGCTCCTTGAGCATTGATTGAGCTTAATCCTTAAAACAGAAGAACCTCTTATTAATTAGTGTGTTTTGTGATTCTTGTATATGTTTAACAAAAACTAAGCAATCTCACTACAGATTGCACTAGATGAGTGAGAAGCTGCAGCAAGGAGATGTATTTTACTTACATCAATTACCAAAACTTTGTACGGACAGAATTGAGATGGCTTTTGCTGGCCGCTGCTGTTGCGAGATTACTGGAAGAATAGTTTCTCATGTTCAAAGTGATACTGTTCTTTTGATAATGTGTATTTATTAACTCTATGTTCTAAAGTTACTTTATTTCCACCCTTCATTAAATTGATGGCTGAGTCTATGCTACACTTTTTATGCCTAATTGATTTAAACTTGCTAGTTTTTGACTGCGTGCTGAGTTCTTACCTTAACAATTTACAGATATAGGCGTAATGGGATTTTACAAATGCTTAAAAGAAACTCATCAGTAAAGCTTGCACCTCAAAGATGGCAAGAGAATGCTTCCGATGGTTCCTTTGATGTCATCCTTACATTTGAAGAGAAGGTTTTTGACATGGTAGTTGAAGGTTGATATGTGTGACAGCTTATTTTGAGTGTGACACTGCAGAAATGGCTCTACTGGTTTCATGTTTTTTCTTTTCCTGTTTGCTACACCTCAATATAACAGTCATACCCAGCTCTAGGATGAGTTATATGTGTGGTTGAGATTTTATTTTATGCTAGAAGTTTTCATGTGTTATCATGTCATGATAATTGCACTATTTGCAGATCTTCATAACCGAGAGCAGTCACTGATGAAGATTGTATTAGTGGTTAATTTGGAAGTCAAAGACAACCATGAGGAAGCTGCAGTGGGAGCAAAACTCACACTCGAGTTATGCCAAGCGGTAAAATAATGAATGGAGTTTTCTCGGTATATAATAGTAGTTGTCTAGTGATTTATGTTATCATAGACCACCCATAAGTTCATTTATGATGTGATCTAAACTGGGTTGACTGGTTCTGGTGAATCCATTCGCAAATGTGCATGCACAGGCATAGTTCGTATATGGTCACAGTGTATTTTACTGTTTCTTTTTGGATTATTGAGATGTATATGGAAACCCAACGATGCATTTACTTCCATTATGCTTCTGATACATATAGAAATTTAGTTCATATATGCCTATAGAATGTTTTACTGATTAGACGATATCTACTTATTGCCAGATGCTTACTTTGCATTTGCTTCTGTTGCATTCATCTTCTCATGCAGATAGAAGCAGTTGACTCTTGGGAGGATGCTATCGACGACATTGTAGTTGCATTTGAAAGACAGCATAGGAGAAAGATTTTGTACACAATCTCCTTCTATTAGAACAACGAGCTATCTTCATGAGACAGCATCTCCTTCATTTGGATCTTTGTTCATTTTGTTGGGGGGTGGTTTTGTTTTAAGATGAATAGTTTGTGGGATTTAGAGGAAGAGATGCAGAAAGCCGTGACAGGAAATAAAATCATATGTATCATTGTTTGGGCCTATTTCATTTTTTCTTCTCGCATTTCATATATCACTCTGCACCTAGCTCGTAGAGCGTATAGAAGAAACTTAAACTGTTAAGGATCTCTCTCTCTCTCTCCCTCTCTCTCTTCCTTAATACGAATTACGTTAATAAGAAAAGAGGGGAATGCAGCATACACGAGGCCAGTGTCCGACCATGACCCTTTTAGAGACTTGTTTTGTTAACTTATTTGCATCAACAAGCCAGCATGGTAGAAGATGGCAGGACACCTCTTGAGCCAGTATTAGTGCACTAACCGAATGATGTGTTTATCTTCTTCGTATTTCAACAAATACTTAATGAGCCTTTTCATGACAAGGTATTCCAAGTTCCGGCATTTTTTATTGTCGTCGTCCAACCTTTCGGCCTCTGCCATGCAGACGAACCCAACAATAAATAGAACATATTATGATACCAAAGCAGGGATACAAACACTAGATAATTTATCTTATATTTGTTTTAATTTTCTTTTCGTGATCAAGAATGGGGGTTGTTAATCTTATTCACAAATGCTTTCACTGCGGTAGTCCAACGTTCTACGTAGCGCGCTTTTGTTAGCCGGCAAGCCCCCAATCCGTGCCATTGTGAGCAAATTTTTTTCTATATATTTTCTCGTGCATAGCATTCGGCGGCGTGCAGAGGATGGGCGTACCTAAAAATTTAGACGTTATGCCGTTGTGGTATCTTGCCATTCCCTCCAAATTTGGTCTCAACCTTAACGATGCCCTTCGAACCGACCATGACAAAGCTTGGGTGATGCTTGGCATCATTCCCCATTGATTGCCTCCCTCCTTGATCCATGGTTGAATCATCTTCAAATTGCCAACATCCCATATCTGTTGCAACTCGTGTCTTCTTTCTTCCATATATGGATTCAGTCATATGGCACTATTTATCATATATATATATATATATATATGGAAAATATTACAATGGGCTGCATCAAAATGCAGCCCATTGGCAGCTTATTAATGTGGGCCGTCGGATCAAGATCCGACGGCCCACAATCAAACCACCCACCCACCCCCCTGTTGGACCAACCCGTCGGACCCGCCCGACCCGCCGACCCGCCCTCCGCCCGCGACCGCCCCGCCCCTCCCGCCCGCGATCGCCCCACCGCGGCCTCGCCGCTGCCGTCGGCCCGTCCGCGCCGCCCTCGCCCCGCACCCGGCCACAGCCGCCGCCGCAGCCCCGCCTCGCCGGCCGGAGCGGCCGCCAGCCCCCCTTTCCGCCACCGCCGCCACCGCCTGCGCCCAGCGTCCCCGCCCGCCCGCGGCGGTGGCGCAGGGGGGTGGCGGGGGCGCCGCCGGGGGCGGGGGGCGCAGGGGCGCAGATCTGGCGGCGGCGGTGGCGGAAAAGGGGGGGTTGGCGGCCGCTCCCGGGTGCCGGCGAGGGCGGGGACTGCGGCGGCGGGCTGTGGCCGGGTGGGGGGAGGGGGTGGAGGGCAGGGCCGCCGGCAGGGGGCGAGGCCGCGGCGGCAGGCGGCGAGGCCGCGGTGGGGCGATCGCGGGCGGGAGGGGCGGGGCGGTCGCGGGCGGGAGGGCCGGTCCGGCGGGTCGGGCGGGTCGGACGGGTCCGACGGGTCGGTCCAACAGTGGGTGGGTGGTTTGATTGTGGGCCGTCGGATCAAGATCCGACGGTCCACACGAGGCAGCGCATTGGCGCTGCCAAAATAGGGCAGCGCACTGTAGCGCTGCCCTATATATATATATATATATATATATATATATCTAAGCAGGCAGTAGCAGAAAGTTCCATTCTTTGTGATTTGGGCCAATTGCTTTTTATCTACAAGTAAGCTTTCGAGTTTTCTTCACTGTTCTTTAAAGAAAGATTTGTCTTTGTGTGCTCTGTGCTAACATGTTGTGATGAGATGGTCTGTTTTTGACTCAGTAATGGATAAAAGATGGGTAGAGGAAGGTTTTGATAGGGAGAAGATTTTGATTTGCTGAAGGGAAGAGGTTTTTCCAATGTTGCTAAAATAAATATGACGCTGCTGTTTCATTGTAGGTGATGCTGTTGCTGTTTGATTGGCACACAGCTTAGCATGAAGTGGTTCGGCTCGTTCAAATTACTTGTGATTGTTCTGAGCGTTGCGAATTTAGGTAAGACTTATTGCAATGGTGATCAAACCCTGCCAAAGATTGCTGCTCACAAAATTGAGGTTGCATTTCATGATTCGGCTTACGTGAAGGTTTTGTTGGGTCCTTTAGGCCCCCACCTAAGTTTCAAAGATCACTATTAGGTCCAATGGGCTCTCAAAGCGTGATTTGCAATAAGTATTATGGGTCTCTCTTAATCCACCGAGCTCGAGAATTAAGGTTTTCCATTAGCCTATATACAAGTCATCAAACAACCTTGAGGGCTTTCCCATTAAGCTATATACAAGTCACCAAAGCAACCTTTATATGTGGGATAAGCCCGGACGGTTCTCCCCTCGCACATCATAGTCACCCGGAATCATCTCTCATTCACCACATGCAAGAGCCCATATGTTACAGTGAAGGTCCCACTCACGACATACTAACCCAATGTTATAGTGAAGTTCCAGTAGTTTTGGGTTCTGGGAGACTCCAATTCAGGCTGGCCCGTTAGCCTATGTACAAGTCACCAACAAACCTTTATATGTGGGATAAACCCGACAATTCTCCTACTCCTATCATGTCACCCGAATCATCTCTCATTCACCACATGCAAGGCCCATATGTTACAGTGAAAATCCCCTCCACCGACATACAAGGCCGACATGTTATAGTGAAGTTCCGAAGTGGTCCACTTCTGCCGCATACAAGGCCCACATGTTATAGTGAAGTTCCGGAAGTGAAGTTTTGGAGTCTCCCGGAGGCAACGCTAAGTCCAGCACAAGAGCAACCGGGTTCTGATACCACTGTTGGGTCCTTTAGCCTTGAAGCTTCAATCTATTGAGTCCAATGGGCTTTAAACGGGACTTGCAATAAGTTTTATGGGCCTCTCTTAATCCAACAGCTGGCTCGAGAATTAAGGAGCTTTTCCATTAGCCTATATACAAGTCGACCAACAACCTCTACACATGATGTGGGATAAACCCAACAGGGTTTCCCCTCTGTTCTCGGTTTAAAGGTTAGATTTGTAGCTGTTCTCTATTGCCCATTTTTTAATTTGCAGTTCTTATATTGATCAAGTCGTGTTCTTGTTTTCCGTCATCACAGGGAGAAAAATTCTGGATGGGTAACACTTAACTTTAGTTCGTCAAATCCATCAAATAATGACCAGATTGGAGTTTTCTCTCCTGCAAATTTTAGGTACGTTCATGCGAACTTGTGTCTTATTGTTAGATTTGTGCACATGAATCCTGACTATGAGTATTAATAATGTTCTATATTTCTCAGTCGTTCAATCTGTCCATCCGAAAAATGCTAAAGATCAAATTCCTTCGTTATGTTCTTCACCCATAAATGTTTCAGTGCAATGCAATTATTATGTTCGTTTATATTAGATCTTAATATAATTAATGAGAACTAGAATAGGGATTAGAAATACCTCGATCGATGTAATATAGGATGACTAAGTCTTTGATTTGCAATTCAAGCCTCCCATAGGGAAGTTTGATTTGTAGAACCAAACTTTGCTTTCTCCTTCTCTCTAAGTCTATAAAACAACGTACGTACATGAGCTCTCCTTGGACTCATATTGATAAGGATTTTAAGAAATTTATCTCTTCCAAAAGTCACTAAGTACATGTAAAAGAAAATCACAATATTAAATCTTAATATAATTAATTAGAACAAGAATAGGATGACTAAGGCAATTCAAGCTTCCCATAGTAATTTAATTTCTAAAACAAAACTTGTTTTCCACAACCTATTTATCCTAAATAACAAAATAATTCGTGAGTTCTACATATATAGAAGGAGTCATATTTAGCTCTTCTTTAACTAATAAGGATATGAATATATCTGTATATAGATTTACATAAAATCTAATGCACAAGTTCCAGGATTGAAACTTGGCTTTGGTGCCAATATTAGATCTTACTATAATTAATTATAACTAGAATAGGGATTAGAAATACCTGGATCTCTGTAATATAATATGACTAAGTCTTTGATCTACAATTCAAACCTCCCATAGTCTTCACAGATCAAAGTTTGATTTGTTTTTCCACAACTTATCTCTCCCCTATAATTTTATAAAATAATGCATGAGTTCTCCTTATATAGGAGTCATATTTATCCTTTCCTAACTGATAAGGATTTTGGAAAATTTATCTCTTCCTAAACTAATAAGAATATGTATATATTTGTATATAAATTTACATAAAATCTATTAGATATATTTCTTTAGATTTGGATGGGGCACACCATTATGGTGAGATTTTCTTTTAATCTATTTAATTGTTATGCTTCTGCAGTACCAATTCGCTAATTACTCCAATCCAAACTACATAAGTACTGGAACTGGTTCTATGAAACTTCAGTTGATCAACCAGAGGTCAGATTTTGCTTTCGCATTGTTTTCTGGCGGTTTATCCAGTGATAGTTATATTCATTTGTTTGCTATTGTCTCGCATTATTATGCATTTACTAAACTAAAGGCTTTACTGATTTTTTTCTTTTTACTTCTGCAGCCAAAGCTTATTGCCATTTCAAATACCACTAAGTTTGCTAATCCGAAGGCTCCTCTTTGCCCGAGACTGGCTCAGGGGAAGACATGGGATGAAGTAAGATTCAAGTTCCCCAACATCACAGTAGACTAATCGCTCTACCTTTTCTTTCTTTCTCCCTCTTTCTCTCTTTTATGGAATGAACCACATTGGTATAGTTTAGAATTGTAAGAACTCATGTCTTATTAGTCGACGTAGAAGAAAATTGCTAACACAAGAGAGTCAAAAGAACTAGATACTACCTAGAAGAATATCTGATTATTTCCACACTGGTTCTCAGATGAAAGTAACTTGGACTAGCGGATACAGCACTTCCTAGGCTCAACCCTTTGTTGAATGGGGTTCCAATCAGAGGAGACCATAGTCGTTCTTCTGCTGGGACTCTTACTATTAGTCGCAGTAGCATGTGTGGTATGCAGCTGACTATGAATTGAAAAGTTTGAATGTTTTGTCTGAATGATAATAGTTAGCCATTCAACTACTCTCATAAAATATATGTTTTGCTTTGTTACACAGGTTCACCTGCTCGAACAGTTGGATGGAGAGACCCAGGGTTCATCCACACAAGTTTTCTGAAAGAGCTGTGGCCTAACACAGTGTATTCCATATCACCCGCTTGCTTTCCCCCTCACTATTCTTAACACTTGGTCTTTAGAACATTTATTAGGTGGTAATGAGTTCAATACTCGTCTATCAAATAGAAGTAGAATAATTTATCTTCAAATTTTCGATAGAAGTTGCTTCCAAAAACTGTAGCAGTGTGGAATTTCAGCTTTCTTTTGTTAGGAACTCCGGCAAGCTGTGGCATTGGCTCTTTCTAAAACAAGTATCTTTAACTTACCTAAAATGACTGAACTTCATTACCAATAAGTTCTCTTTGAAACTCTCCCTCGCATTGTGTTTGTAGAGTTGACACTCTTTTATCATAACATCATTAGGTAGTCCCATAATGACACGGCGTTGAATGATAGAGACTTACATCTGTATAGACGTTTTTGAGACAGGTACACATACAAGTTGGGTCACAAATTCACAAACAATTCATATATTTGGAGCCAAAAGTATCAATTTGAGGCCTCTCCTTATCCTGGAGAGAATTTTATCCAACGTGTTGTTATTTTTGGAAACATGGGCAAGGTTAGAAGACACACGTTCTTGAAATTTTGGTATTTAAACTATTTGCTTTCAGCCACTTTCTCCTTCGTGTGAGCTGTAAAGTATTGTTAACCTGAAAACAATTGCAATATCAATTACCTGAAAGCAATACCAAATGATAATCAGTTGATCTTTAATTTTCCTCTATTTTATAGGCCGAGCGTGATGGTTCAAACGAGTACGACAATTATCAGCTAGGCTCCCTCAACAGACAACACCACTGATAAGCTGATTCAGGACTCAGAAAACATTGACATAGTCTTCCATATTGGAGACATAGTTTATGCAAACGGATATATCTCTCATTGAGATCAATTCACAGCACAGATTGAGCCCATTGCATCAGCAGTTACATATATGATAGCAAGGTTGTACTTGTACCCATACTCTCTTTTTTCTGTATGCTTGCTAATTTGTATTGTTGTTGACTCTTTACTTGCTTGTTCTATTTTTTTACTTGTTTTACTTATAACTTTGTTCTGTGACTGTGGCAACCATGAGCGGGACTGGCCTGGAACTGGATCTTTCAACGCAAACATGGATTTTGGAGGAGAATGTGGTGTCATGGCTCAAACACTTTTCTATGTTCCTTCTGAAGACAGAGCCAAATTTTGGTAAGTGCATGTAAAAATATAGATGAGGCTTTTGTTATTGATAATGATACTGAAACACATACATTTTGTTCGTTGTCCTGAATGATTAATTTGGCATGGCCACACTATTGTTTACTTGCACTTTCTATGTCTACTACTGATCGATTTATTGCAACACTTAGGATTTTTTTCTGAAAGAAAAGGAAAAGCTAAAGCAGTTCCTATTTCTCAGGTACCCAATAGACTATGGTATGTTTCGGTTTTGTGTGGCTGACACTGAACATGATTGGAGGGAAGGAAGTGAGCAATATAGGTTTATAGAGCACTGTTTATCATCAGTTGGTAGGCAAAAACAGCCTTGGCTCATATTCCTTGCACATAGAACCTTGGGCTACTCTTCTTCTACCTGGTATGCAGAACAAGGGAGAGTCTTCAGAAGCTGTGGCAAAAGTACAAGGTTGATATAGCATTTTACGGGCATGTGCATAACTATGAGAGAACTTGTCCTATTATGAGTTATATCAGTTATCTCATTGGTTTTTATTTATGACAAGGGTAATACTAATTAATTTAATAGGGAACGACAAGATACCAAATATTGTTACGATCCAGTAAGTTCAGTGGTTACAGATTGATGGGCAGGCTTCAGAATGATAACTGGAATATAAGCTTTATATTGCAATGTTGTAAGTTACTTAAACATTTCAAGTTGTCAACTCGCTACCTTGCTTGTTACAGAATACCTGCACTAGTAATGACAAATCCAACTACGTGGGAGCCTTGAATGGAGCCATCCACATTGTTGCCGGCGGTGGAGGAGCTGGCCTTGCTGACTTCACAACTCTCCTAACAAAGTGGAGTCTCTTCAAAGACAAGGACTATGGCTTTGTGAAACTTACTGCATTCGGCAATTCGAAGCTTCTATTGGAGCACAAGAAGAGCAGAGATGGGAAAGTATATGATTCTTTTACAATAACACGAAATTATCGAGACATATTGGCCTGCTCTGGACAGTTGCCCAAGCCAGACATTAGCTGCTTGACCCCTGTTCAAACCTTGAATGCAGTGAACCAACTGGAGTTCAAGATATAAGGAGAGGATTCATGTTTCTACAAAGTTTAATTCATTGAATTCATAACGGGACGGGGCTCAACTTGTGTTCTGATTTTCTGAAGCTGTAACCGCTCCTTTTATTCTACCTTGTTATCATGTAACCAATGCAAGATCTAAGAAAATGTATGAAGTGTTAGCCTGTTAGGAAGGATATTACTGGTTGTTCCACAAGGGAATTCCTAAACACTCGGAAACCTCGTCATCATAACCAAGACTGGTTTGACAGCTTTCTTAACTTCATAATAGAATCGACTATCTAATTAACATTTCAATTCAAGCAGATGCAGCTCCAATTCTTCCTATTCAATAAGATACGTATGAACAAGGCAGCCATACTGCAGGTAAAATAAAGTGCACTTATCTACATTATTATATTAATTAAATAATGCTGACAAGCAATTTCAACGAAGCTGGAATAGCTCAGTTGGTTAGAGCGTGTGGCTGTTAACCACAAGGTCGGAGGTTCAAGCCCTCCTTCTAGCGTCCTTGTTTTTTTTCCCTTTATTAGAAAAAGCAAATTTATTTTTTGGAAAAAAATAAAAAACTATTACACATTATCCGTGTAATTTTAAAATTATTACAATAATAATATCATCCAAAATTTGTAAGCCAAAAAAGAGTAAATAAATGGGAAAAACCATAAAAAAAGCAATATTTTTTGAAAAAAGAAAAACTAATATACATTATCCATATAATTTTAAAATAAATACAATAATAATATCTTCAAAATTTGTTAGCCAACAAAGACTAGAGAAATGAGAAAGCCATTTGGCACACAGCCATACGCTAGTAGTCAAACATATTTATAATAATTTATTTTAAATTTTAAATTATGGTCAGCGACTAAATTTTAACCTATTTCTTAATTTTTTCGATTCTCAATTTCAACGCTTATAAATATACTTGAATGCTAATGCAGAATAAAGTTTTTGAAAAGCCAACTTAATGGAGAAAATGTTATTATTTTCTTTTAACTAGATTTAGAGTTGCTTACCTCGTTCAATTCACTCTTCATGGCTTAGTATATTTTATTAAAATTAAAATAGAATAAAATTTAGGAGAAACTAATCTACTCTTCAACTCTTTATTAATAAAAGATGAACTGAATACTCTAGGTAAGATTAAAAATTAGAGAATCAATCAAACAAAATATAAAAAAAAATTAATATAATAAAAATACCTCATGTAGAGGATCACAAGTTCGAATCTAGCTAACCTCAATTTTTTTAAAAAAATTTCATTTGGCTAACATCAACTTCTAACTTTCTACTAATAAGAGTATATCTAATTATTTTGAAAAAATATAATAAAAAAATCAAATGATTATAGTTCATCTCTCATTTAAATATGATATATCTTTAAAGTCAATTATAAAAACATAGAAAAAAATAAAATAATTATAGTTCATTTTTTTATTCAAATAAGATATATCTTTAAAGTTAATCATAATCTATATCTAAGTTATTAAATTATTATAATCTAACTCGTTATTCAATAAAAATTTATATATAAATTTAAAATTTATCCGGTATATATCGTGGAGGGAAAATGATTTGTTTATTTATCTTTGTTTGTAACGTTTTCTGTTGGTAATTACTACATTGAAATTATGAATGGGCAGGAGAAATTGAGTGGCAAATAGGTGTCTATAATTCGTGTTTTTGTAAAAAGGATCATGGTTTGGATGAATGTTTGGTGTTTTTTTTTATGTACTTTGGAGTTGAATTCTGTGCTCCATATAGATATGATGTGTTTGGTGTGGTTCTTTAAGAATAAGACATCATGATTGCATTGAATGGGTGAATGAGTGTTTACTTTATTTTTATTTGTCAGTAAGATATTTTTATACTGATTATTCATGAGGGAAATACAAAGAAGCCAAACTTTACACAAAAATAGGAGTCTCTAATTATTTCTAGGTGAAGTATTTAAACTTTGTAAAGTGTATATTGCTCAAAGAAGTGCTAAACTTGTGTGGTGTCAAAAGTGTTGTATGTTAGTTGTTCCCTTCTTATTTGGAATGGTACAGGTTCAGGTTTTCTTCCCTTCCCATTTGAAATGGTATCGAGTCCAGGTTGATTCAAGCATGTTAAATGCGCTCATTTATATTGTTTTTAGGGGTATGTCCAGGGTTTTGTTGTCTTACAATTATGCATTTAGTTATACGGTTAGTATTTATGAGATTAGTTTTAGAAGACTGCTTAAGGCCTACAAATTGGCTGTTATTGCAAAATTTGTTGTACAATTTGAAGGTCAGGTCTACCCGATGTTTTGATTATTATTTTTCTTTCATGTGATTATATAATTGTAGTAATGTAATCATCAATGAAAAACACTTTTCTTTGTTAGTTTTAACAAAGCGTACTGATGACACTGATCTTAATATGTCATAAAATTAAATATTCTCCATATTTGAGTTTTTTTAAAATATTATCTATTTGATCTCAACCCTGATTTGTTTGTTTGTTTCTCTCTTTTTTTAAAAAAATTATGTTTTTGTTTTTATGGCGTGATAGAAGACGACCTTTTTATAGTTCACAAATGTGGCATGAAGGCTACAAGCTATCATTTTTAGTTTACAAAGTTTTTTCTTCTTCTTCTTTTTTTTTTATTTTTCTTTTCTTTTTGTAAACAAATGGTCAGGCTTTAGAGGCCAGTTGGAGTAAGTTCCAACCGAGGCTTCAGCTAGCAAGTGTTATTTGGGGCCCTAAATTGTGTTTTTACTTTCTGTTTTTTTCCCCCTATTGCAGAGCATTTGTGTTTGGATAGACAAATAAGAAATTGAAATGTGAAAGAGAACTACATTTATATATTCAAATTTAAATTGGTATTGGTATAGAAGAGGTGAGTGATTGACATTATTGTGACATTATATTAATATTTTAAAGGAAATAATTAATTTAATTGCAATTGATGCTTACTTTATTTAAGTCTATGAGGCGTGTTCATTAATTTTCTAAATTCAGACATAAAAAAATGTTTAGTATGGACGTCTCTAAAGATGGGACTAATTTTTCTTTAATTTCAGTAAGCTTGCCCCTCATGACTGATCATTGGCTTCATTGTGTGCTCATACATTGTTATTTTTTTAAATGTTTTGACAATTCAAATAATATGGCGTCTTAATGGGGATTCATTTATTCACTATTTTCCTTACCAATTATTGTTATTATAATTTGGTCTGATATTTGTTTGTTCCGTCTTTGCTCAACAAAAGAGAATATGTTTTGGGCAAACATAAAACAAATTACATCAAGAGAATTCCTTGCTTTGGATGATGGGGATCTTTGGTTTAATGTCTATCATATTGGACCTTAATATTATATTATGAGTAAGACTTAGTTTCATTATTAATTTAAGTTAGAAGTTGAGGGTAGCTTGACTTTGAAGACCATCAATTACTTTAATGCCTTCTTTTAAGATATGCTTCTCCTAATTTAACAGGATATTGGTTCAACTTCAAGATTTGCTGTAAATCCATTTCAATATTTTTATTGTTTGATGAATCCCTTTGAATTTTATGTTGTATACAATTTTGGTGTATATGAACATGTTTAACCTTTTTATTGAATGATTGTTGTATAAAAGGCTTTATGTGCAACAATTATAATCTGTTACAATATACTAATTGTGACCTCACAACCTTTGACGTCCATTTTTTTGTTAGCCCTTCTTCTCCAGTCACCTGGCCCCTTCTTCCCCTTATTCTTCCTGCTTCTGGCACCACTGTTGATGACCTAGGCCAGGCAATGGGTCAGCTTTGCCAATTATGTCTAGGTTTTCCACTGGAAGTCGAATTAGTCGTCAATATGGTTCAAGAAATCATCGCATGTATCTTCTTCTTCCATCTTCATTTTTTACTGTATTTTAACTGTTTGTGCATTTGCTTGCTGTGAATGAAACAAAACCGCAAATTAAAAAAACAAACAAATTCAAAAACTTGGACACCTACAATCTCCAAATCATGAGCTTTAGTCCATTTTCAAATGAATTGGTATTGTTAACAATAATTAGTGAGTTTAATTAAAATGGTCATGGTCATTGCCTTCATAATTAAAAGATGGGAATATGCGATTTGCTACCTTTTTCGTTCCTTTTTTTTTCTCATATAGTTTTTTTTTTGGGAGTATGCATTTTGCTACTTTTTTTGTACCTTTTTTTTCCTTTTCTATTATATAGTTTTTTGTTAACATTGGCCTCATATGTGTCTCTTATTCCAGTAAATGACAAGTTATTTTATTCTAGCCAATTAGAGTTATCTTCAAAAATAAATAAATGGGGAGATTTTTCAAATTTTATTTCTACCTGATCAAATTGATCTCAACATTTTTTTTTCATTGCTATTTTGTGTTGTCTATTAATTGTCTAAAAGTGATATATCATTTTTCAAGGATATTTGTTGCCATTCATTTAATTTTGTAATTTTTTTACTGACTTGACTTGCCTACAGAAGATCTCAAATCCATGTGAAAAATTGAGGAGCAGATTCTACACATTGTGAAGCAATATAATCTGGCCACTAAATACTCATGTTTGAAGGTCAGTTTTCTTAATGTGTAAGCTTCTTTCATGACTTATTTATTTGCCTTTGAATTCACTTAATGCTGAAATGAAATCACACACTTAAAAAAAAATTATATTGTCACAAGTATTGTTAGAAACATATGCTCATCGTTCTTCATACCTTTTTTGCAGTTTAGGTGCTACGATTAAATTTACTGAGTTTAGCATATCTAATAGATTGGATTGCCCTCATGTGCAAAAATCACGAGGAGATATGATCAGAAAATTTAGATTTTCTATTTCACAGGGCAGAAGGCCATCCTCTCAATTTACTCTTTGGCTACTTTGGTAGAGGGCGTTCCCACAATAATTTTTAAATATTTTTCTTCTTGATGAATTCCTTATCTCTATGATCTCCACCCTCTTTAAATTCTAAGTTCTTACAGCTAGCTGGTGAACAACATTGTCATTAAATGAGAGAGGAACCCGAAAGGAAATGTAAACATCCTCATCACTTGTACATCTTATTTTTTTTGTTCAAATTCTATTGTTGTGCCCATATATGCTAATATCGTTAATGTGTTGGTTGCAACTTTTCTCATTAGCTATAAATAACAAATTATGTCATGATAAATGGTGACTATTTATGAATCGGTTTCTCTCTTTTATTCATCTTGAGTTCATTAGTGGAAAATATTAAGATTTTTAAACTGCTTTGATATATGTGAAGGCTTGAAGTTCTTTTAAATTGCAAGGATGGATAGCTCTAATAAAACTTTATTGGAGGTAGCTTCTCTATGCATAAAGTTTCTGTCTACCAAATAACTTTATCAACCAATAAACTTTCAACGCTTGTGTTAGCTGTGCAATATACTTTCGACGTTAAATCATGTATAACTTTCCATTGTTCTTAGTTGCTGGGTCGATGTGTTGTAGCTCTGCCTATCTAAATTGCGTTTGACTATGGCTTTAAAAAATCAGTTAATTGTGCTCAAATGAATATATATTGTCATTGGAACAAACTCAGGTTTTGTATTTCCTTTTTCAAATTTTGTGTTGAAAATTATTTTAGCAAACTTGCGAATGATTTACATATAACATAACTAAACGGCTATTTCCATGAAATTAAACATCTAGAAGGGTTTAAACAATTTGTGTACTGTAGAAATATGCTTTGTTCATCATGAATACCCATATGCTTTGTTCATGAAGACTTCCTGCTATCTAAAATGACTTCTTGCTTATAAAGATTAATCCCTTTTTGAAGAAGCTGCATCCATGATCCGTATATTTTCATCTTTACATCTTTCCATGGTGGCCATAACAGGTATATTTAGATTTCTATCTTATCAAAATATTGAGGTTATGTACCCATTATGAAATTTGGATTACTCAATCGCAGTGATTTAGATTTACCTTTTGCAAGCTTGTGATTATTACTTTTAAAAGGGCAATAGTCGAAAGGAGAGAGTGAACTAGGGTTTGGTATCTATTGCCTAATGGTGTTTTAATATTAGCTTGTGTAGTTATAGCAGTACCTTTCCTTGAATTATTTCTTGGTATGAATGTGCCTTTTTCTATTAGGAAATATAATTGATGGTATAAATGATTAATGGGTTCTATTTTACTCATTCCAAACAAGAGGGTAATTTTGCAGGGGCTCTTTTTTTAGATGATGTTTCTATAAAGAATATTTTTTTCCAGGCCACTTTGAAGGAACTTGATGATGGATAGAAAGGGGCTTTGGAGGGGGCCATTCTTGGATCTACCATGCCAATAGCTGTGATCAGAAGACTATTAGCACATCATTTACGTGTTTCAACCTTCTTAGGGTAAATACTAGAATGGCTAATGAGATGAATGATAAAAAGAACTATTCTTACTAATTTTAAAGTTTGCTTGGTCTGTTTATTGTGAGGCATCACTTGTGCTAATTTTAAGAATACTACAATTATAGTTTATAATCATAGATTGCTCAAGATCCTGCACGCGTGAGAGTAATTTGGAATGGAGGAAGGAGGTATATATTGTTGCATGATCTTTGTGTTAGTTCAAGGTAAGAAATTAGGTTTCTCTGACTGAAACTTCTTTCATGGGATGGCCCTTTGTATTTCGAACCATTTTAGGCAAGGGAAGTCTTATCATTTCCCCTTATATTAGAGTTATTTTATTACCTACCATCAGCCTTACACAACCAGCTTAAATAATTTTAGCGTAGGGACATATTGTTAAAGTGCTAACATTAGTTATTCTTGAAATGCAAAGTACAAATTTATGTTCTACACAGTGTTTTTTTAATAGCCAGTGTGTAATACCCCGTTTTGGTTTACCCATGAGCCAAGCCGGAAATGCTATCAGTGGCCAAACCGTTTGATAATCTACTTGATTCTTTTAAGCTAATTCGGATCTAACCTCGGTGTTTCAAGATAGTGATGCAAGTATACAATGCATGGATGAGATGTTTAGATTCTAACAGTGTTCTAAATAGATGTTATGATATGTAATTAAGTGTAAAACAAAATAAACAAGTAGAAAGTTTAAAGAAAATAATTATTTTTAAAACAAAACAGACATAGTTTCCCTTAAAAGTGCAATAGGGACTACTCTCTTAAGTAATATATATATATGTATATATATATTGCTTCAATAGAAACAAAAAATGCAATCAGAACATAATATCTCTCTCAACATTTCAATTATCGTCACTTCTTCATCTTTTGAGCCGAGTCTAAACTCCATTACTCAACCTATTCGCTTCTATTCACAATTCTCATTCGCATGCAAAACATTTTATCCATTTACAAAAATAGCATTCAAGTTGCATCATTTAAAACTATTCAACACTCAACCACATCAAATACATTTGGTAGGTACATGTGTGAGTAATTTCATTGCTACTCTTCTACAATCCCGACAGTGCTCGATCCTCAAGATTCTCACCTAAATAAATAATAGAAAAATGTCAATTATGAGTGTTACCGGTCTAGAAATAACTAGTAACAAACTGCCACAGGATAGTTGACTCTCCTGTTAAATGAAAATCTTTTTATTCATTCTCATAAAATCTCTCATAAGGGCACTAAATAGGAGTTGTCGACCTCGCGCGACAGCGTCCCCTTTCTTTCTCATCTCATTCTTTAACAACTTTAAAACTATCCCCTTGTGCGGGAAAATCAATCTTTGTTCTTTCAGCCTTCTACATCCTCTATATCACTCCTAGCCCTGAGTACTAAGTACAGAAGCCGATTACTCTTAGGCATGTGCCTTCAGTACCCTTTGAAGCCACATGTCTAGACATGTGCTGCATTGCAATACCTGTAAACCTCTACACTTCTCTAGGTTTGAGGAACTCAAAGGTAGAGTTATCAGGATCTTTCAGGAATGAAATGAACCCTCACTAAATCCATAGCCTACTTTTACTAATGTGCGCCCTCTCTCAAGATGCGGTTGTCGGTTTTCCATTGTCTCACGTCTCACTAAATACTCGAAAAAACTACTTGTACATAAACCTGGGTAGGGATTGTAATATAATAGCTCGAAGGCATCGTGATCTAAATCTGAGTTTTCGAAACAAACTCGAGGGATCTCATCCATGAGGGTTATTAATCCTAAAATTTGTCCCACTAAATAGCTTGTACGGAGTGGGATATAATAAATCCATCACTCGACACGCTTGCTTATCTGTTAAAATAAAATACGATAGATAATAGAAATCAAACAAAAAACAAGTCCTAAACGGACCTGATAGAAACTCCAATTGTGTCCACATGCCTAGGCGATGAGTTCATACTCCGTACCTACACACCAAAACTAAAAGATAACACACGCTATGATGCATTTACACATCATATAGCACACACACATCAAGGCACACCTCATATCAAATCTCACACATCAATCCATATCAGATTTCCTACACTACGTTGCATTAGATTAACATTACATGCTTAATTTATTTAATTAGCTCCTTAACATTCATTTTAATACCATAAAATCATGCAATTCATTTTTATTTACAATAAAAATATTTAACATTCATTCTAATATTCGTCACTTTTAAGTAATTAGGTCAGAGTTAATTATACCTCATGCTATCGGCAATCGGCGATAGCTAAGGTTTGTCGCACGGCTCGAGACTCAAATTCAGCACTTGGCAGCGTCCAAAGTTCAATCGGGTTCAACTGGATGAATTTGGGGGAAGATTTAGTGAATTTCAGAGAATCAGGTTTTCATGCAGTTTTCTGAGGAGGCAATTTGAGCTATGGGTTGGCACTAGGTCGGCTCGGCGAGCTCAACCAAATGGTGGTGGTGGTGAGGGATACAACAATGGCGATGATCGTCAGCGGTGGCGTTGAGTCGGCTGGGGTTGGTCGACTCATTGCTGAGTGTGGAGGAAAGCTTGGCTTGGTTGAGGGGGAGGGTGTTGGCATCATGGTGGCAGCAAAGTGGCACGGGCGGCGGCGAATTGACGTCAGGATGGGTGGTGCTAGGGTGTGGCTCTTGTGCATCGCGGAGGTCATGCGGCGGCCGAGAAGGACAGGGTCTGCTCGGTGACGACTCGGCGATGGTCGGTTGCTCGGTAGTGGTGCGATGGCCAAAGGTGGCATCTGCGGCAAGTCAGGGGCGACGTCGAGGCTTAGGGGGAGAAAAGTCGTGAAGGAGGTTTTGAGGGCAATCTCGTAAATAAAAGTTGACTCGACTTAGATTCTGTCAAAAGTAAAAACTAACAAGTAATACATTCTAAAAAAATCCAAAAAAAGGGGGAAATTCCCATAAAATATAATACATACCACAACATCAAAATGATATATTCTATAACTAATAACCCATCCAAACTATTTTGTTATGCGTTCTAAGGTGTTATTCAGCCTAAAAATAATTCTATGGTTAAATACATTAAAAAAAATTGCATACTATCATTTACTCTAACAACTCATTCTTCATCATCTTTCTGACATTATTATCATATAGTCGGATATACTTGACCTTCATCGTGTCTAACTCACGACTGGCTTTGACTCAGCGTGCGATTCATGAAACTAACTTGACTTGAACCGAACCGACGGTTAAATTAACTGGTTCGCCAATGTAAAACTCTGACTCAAGTCACGAGTTTAATGTCTTTTAATTAACCTATTGAATAGACTAACGCAATCAAATATAATTCGCATTTGTGTAATATATGGTAGATTTGTGTTCTGCAACTCGCATTTGCTACATTATCCTTTGAAAGGTCGTTGTATTTTAGTTTTCTACATGTTAGGAAATTATTTTGCACAATCTCACATTATAGTGTTGCTAGCATAGTGACAATATTTCATATATATATATATATATATATATATATATATATATATATATATATATATATATATATATATATATATATATGGGCGTTTGCCATGCGCTGCCCCTTTTTGGCAGCACATTGATCATGTGTTGTTGGATTTCGATCCAGCAGCCCACGCCCCCCCCCCCCACTTGCCCCCTGTGATTGACCTGCTCGCCCGACCGCCCCCACCTCCTCCATGGCGCCCCCCGGCCCGCTGCCCCCTGCGACGACCACGACCACCCCACTCCGCTGCGGCCCCCCGCCACCACTTGCAGCAATGGCGCCCCTGCCCGCCCCAAGCCTCCTACCCCTCCGCCGTGGCTCCCCCGACAGTCGCCCCCTGCCACGACCACAACCACCCCCTGGGCCTCGGTCCCCCCGCCTGCCGCTCCCTGTGACGACCACAACCACCCCCAGGCTGCGGCCCCCTAGCCCACCCCTTGCTGCCACCCACCACCACCACCACCCCCGCTACCGCCTACTGCCATGGCCAGGCCCACGCCCAGCCCCCCCCCATGCCACCACCACCGCTCGCGGTAGGGGGCACTGGGTGGCAAGGGAGGGAGGGGGAGCCGGAGGCAGGGAGCGTCGGGTGGTGGGGGAGCGGCGTTTTATAGCCGTCAGTGGGTGCGATGCACGCAGCAAGAGGGCGGGAGGCCGGGTTGGTCGTGGGTGGGCGAGCGGAGGGGAGGGGGAAGTATGCGCTCCTGAATCGAAATCTAGCAGCCCACAATCATTGCGCTGTCAAAAACTGGCAGTGCATTGCAAGCATTATTGTGTATGCATGTGTGTGTATATATACATAAAAGCTAAATTAGATTTTAGAATTCAAATGGTTGGAAACAGAGAGGGAAGGATGAATAAAGTCGTTATATTTCTTTTGCCTATATGCTAGGAAATTATTTTTCACATTTCCACATCATGGTATTGTTGGTATGGGGATAATTTAACTATAAGTTGAATGTAAATTTCAACAAGCAAGTGGAAAATATGATGGTAAAATTACAAATGGTTGGAAACAAACAGGAAGGACGAATAAGGTGCAATATGTAAATATGATGGTAAAATTACACTTCAAGCGTGCTAACTTTTTATTGAACTAAAATTGCGAGTATAGTTTCTTCCCCGGATCCGACCCATTCAGTATTTTCGAATAAAACATTAGATGTAAATATTAACATTAGTTAGCAATTACTACGCCTTCTCAATGTTGACGTTAGTCGAATGTGCTTGATATATTCACTTCTTGGTTAAATATTTTATCCAAACTATTATCGTATAAAAATTTCCGACGTCAATGAATGAAGTGTACCTGCCAAATTAATAAAAAACTAGACAATCTTAAGATGTCTGCATTGTTTATCAGCTCGAAATAAGCTGAAGAGCACAATTTTATCCAAGAACAAAAAAATAAGCTGAAGAGAACAATTTCATGACAATGTTTCGATTTTGTAAATACGGACTATGAACATCGAGGAGCATTATATTGTCATAAGCCCTCCTACAACATCCCGTTAAAAACAAGAGGCATATAATGGAAATGAAAGTATACATGATATTAGCATGCACACGCTCGGGCATTTGATTGCAGCAGAAAATTTCGGCTTTTCCTTACTTTCACAGTGTGAATTTCGGCGTTTCATTTCCTTATATAGTGTCAAACAACAAAACTCATTGTTCAAGCAACGAAATCTCCGTTCCCTCTTCCCACAGCATCGGTTAGATGATTCCTTAACAGTCTTTGATCAAGGATCATGTTAGGCACCTGAAAATTATCAACTTGTTGATTAGATTCAAGATGACATTCAATCAGAACATGCAAATTTGGATCTTTGTCTTCAGTTTAAAAAGAGTACCTTATCCCCAAAAAGATCTTTGAGTTATTTGCAATCGCTTCAATGAACTTGAGCTCTAAATACTGTGGAGTAAGCTTCATTTGGTTTGCTTCAGCTTCTTTCATGACACTAGGAATTCACGGATTTTGGTATTTTTAATAAAATGAAGCATAAGAAAAGATAGCACATCAACGCACAAAACTAAGTGATTGTAAATGAAAAAGTACCGGTAATAGCTAGCATCGGCAAAGCTTTTCTCCCTCGCTAGATACATTTCATTTTCAATTTCTTGCTGTCTTTTAGCACTGTCTTTCTCCATAAGTTTTTGTTCCATAACAATCTTGCTAACCTGGGCATTTTTTCTGCTTCTGTCAGTGCTATCTTCTTATTTGTCTCTGCTTCTTTTTCTGCCACTCGTTGTCTCTCAATGGCGATTAAGACCTACCAAAATATTTTGATAGAATTTAAAAATTCAATTTCGCTGCTACGAACTGAAATAAAGAGAATGGCTATAAATGCCACCAACTGCAGTAGATGATGGATCTTCAACAAATAAATGACGATCACAGTTACCTTAGTTCGCTCCTCTTCCATCTGCTCAAAGTTTCGCTTTATGGTGGCTGGGATACTAGGTTTTGTTACCCGGACACTTATTATCTCAATACCAGGAGCATAGCGAGTACAATCCCCTTGAATAGCTTCCTTGATTTTTTCGTCAATCTGTTTAAAAGAGTTCAATGATGAATTGTTTTTCATCTTAGCAAGTTCATTATTGCTCAGAGTAACTCTTTCAGGCACACAATTATGAAACAAAAAATTTCCCTATCTTACCTGATCAAACATGTCAATGTAAACTTGTTGCAAGCTATGAACACTGCAGAACTGATTAATTTCGTGGTGGATCTTATCATAAATCCATATCTTGTCATATGACACTCCATAGTTGAGCAATGTCTCATATACATAGTCTTTACGCAAACGATTCACAACCTGTGCAAAAAATTAGCTCTTTTAATCATCTTCCTATCTCACAATCACGATACATAAGTAGCACAAAAAGAAGATTTCAGTAATGTGAATTTCAACCAAAGTGCATGAAATGATACCTCTATTTTCTCAAAGCTTATCATGACTCCACCTTTTGTACCACATGGTATATCCTTCACCTAATCGAGACACAAAAAGAACAGTATAGAATGAAAAGATACTATCCTTATGACAAAAGATGTATGCCTACTATCAGACTTCAATGTAAAATGAATTTCTACTAGCATGCATGAAAAGATGTTTGCAATACCTTGTCTGTTTGAATTGTCACCTGAATAGGTTCATATTGGGTGATCACCGGCAGCTTCAGATGGAAACCTGTAACAGCATTTTCCCCAGAACAAACATTAAAATGAGTCAACCATTTTGTACTCAGTATGGAAACAAGTGCTTACCCGGGTCTGTAATTGTATTAAGAAGGGCACCGCCTCTCCAGTACACGCCAACATGGCCTTCAGGAACTTGATGCAGAATTGAAAACGTGCCATCTGTGGTATTCAATGACAGCAGCACTGCCTGGTATAATTTGTTTATGCAATTACTCAAATCAGAAAAGACGTGGAACTTGACGTCAAAAACAAAGCACGTGTTATGTAGAAGTCAAACAGTTTTCCTCTCAATAAAAGAATATGAATTAGCAATAAACTTGGAGACTACCAACTAGCAGTCATCATGATGGACAAAAGCCATGATCTAGGAAACTAAAAAATAAAAGTGAATTACGTAACAAATATAGATGTAGATACAAGACCCACGACCTAGTTAACTAAAATCTCATCATAAAAAAGACAAACAAAGATGAAAAAGTGAAGTCAGCATAAAGAACCTGCATAATGCAAGCAGATATGCTACAATGATGCAAATGAATATGGCCAAAAGCTCCTTTCAGAAAATTTCAAACATAGTTATTATGTTGTACTTTAATCAAATTCAAAATAATAGACCCAAGAATTCTCAATGTGAATTTTTGCAAAACAAACTAATAACAATGTTGTGTCTAACTTTAATAGCTAAGGGCATAAACATAAGAATCCCAGCCACTTAAAAGTGTACTCAAACCCCATGGCACTGATACTTTCAAAGTCTTATTCCACCAAAAAATTACAACAAAAACAGGCATTAAAAAAAGGAAACCTTACAAAGAGGACCAAATAACCAAACCCAATTCAGCCCCATTCTACACTCACATGCAAATGAAAGTAGGACCAATAAAAAGAAACGTAATCACTTCTCAGCTATGAAGGCGATAAATAGGGAAACCAAGATCAAATAAGCAAATCTAATTCAACCACATATTGTACATTGATATACAAGCTTATTGTTCCACCTCATTATACCCCTTTTTGAGGGTCAAGACAAAAAGTAAATGGCATGTTCACAATGTTAGAACTAAGAAAAGCTAAACTGTAATCGAGTTTATACAGAAGAAACATTGATTCATTTAATTCATTATTCTGTTTCACACAATGCACTCACCTGGGAAATACATAATATTCTTTTAGTATTTTTGGGATCGGGTACTGCATTAGAAAGTTTAGGAGTAATGTACAATCTATTCTGTGTTTTCTTTGGCTTGGATCTTGTTTGCATAGCCTTCTTCTATATTCTGCGTAATTCGGAGCTGTTGCACAACTACTCTATTAATTAGCATCATAAATCTTTTAAATATTTTTTCATGAGATGATTTAATTCATGTCGAATACCTCTTCCTAGCTAAGCTACGCCGTGGTTGAGCTCAAGCAGAACTTATACTTCTAATTTTAAATACTCTACCCTATTCCACATAATGGATTTACCTGCGCTGATACATGATATTAGGAAGTCTACGAGTAGTACTACCACTTACTAATACTTGTTTCATGTTTTTACATCACTGTCCTAAAACTCTATCAAATTCCAATTTTGTAGATTTTACACAAATATTTCAATTATATTCAATTTGATGTTTATGAAGATTTCAATTATTGCATCAAAATTTTAACTCTATCAAATTCTAATTTATACTTATATGAGCTACACCACAAATTTGAATGTTTTTTAGTACGTCGAACGTAGTAGGGCCTATTTATCTTAGAAGCAAAGCATAAAAATAGGAGCCTCGAACTTTTTTTGTCCTTTTATAGACATCAACACGACCTGTTTTTATAGATTCCTTAAAAATGAACTAGCTTAAAAGTGTATTAAAATTAATCTTAGTATTATTACATTGATAATTAAGATAAAAAGGATTAAAAACATTGGATTAACTTGACAATTTACAGGTGCACTAATTATTTATTTTTACATTTATCCATATGAATTTTAAGCAGTGGATCCACTAAAATACTCCAAGATCAATAGAAGCGATATGAGCTCATGTATACAAAGCCTGTGATCTCCACAAAGAGGAAGCAACAACTACCGCAACAGCAAACAATCCATCGAAAAATTCTGACCAATTAGCAAAAACAAGTATATGCAGTAAAGAACGGTTAGCGGATGGAGCGATCATGCCTACCGCGAGAGTGAACAGTCCAAGGAGGATGAAGACTAAGAAGGAGAAGTCGCCGGCGGGGTGGACAGCGGCGGGGTGGGTGGTTGTCGACCTCCGCCACGAGGTGACGCCGGAGGCGGTGTCGCCGGTGGGATTTCCGGCAGGGCGGTCCATCTCCGATCGAAGTCCGGCGAGTCGGCGACCTCCGACGATTTCGGCGGGACCTCGCGGTCGTGGTGGATGGCGAAGAAATGACCGGGCCCATTAAAAGTTAGATGGGCCATTTTTCTGTTTCGGCCCATTATTTGATTTGATATAATTGAATGTGACTTTCGGCAAAATCTTTTTATTTTATTTTATTTGCGAAACATCAATTGATATATAACTTTTGTTTTCCCAAGCAATTTGATGTATAACTTTGATTACTACTTAGTACAAATAATTAGTTAAATTATTAAGTTATTTTTTTCAAAACCTAAATTATCACGGGAAAATGCAGTTTGCTATCAAAATTTATTTTTTTCTTGTGCAATTAATTAAATGGTAGGAAATTACTTTTCTTTATTTTAGTGTCATCGTTGCTAGAATTATTGCTTCAAAATCATTTATCATTTAATAGATATGTATTCGACATTTTAAAATATATAATTATATATTTTCTGTTGCAAATGACCATTCAGCATCTACGTGGTAGGGTAAGAATTCGTGATATCTCTTAATTTGAATAAATATAAAATGGAGAGATACTTAATATTAATATAAATAACTCTAAACTTTACAAATTTTGATGTGGTGAATGAATATGTAATTGGGATAGAATGGGGATGCTTAATATTATTTTTATACACCTTATGGTTTTATAAACTAGGTAGCAATTTAAATCACTTCTATAAAATTAATTTTACTTATGGTCTTATACCCACAAATTCTTATGTATATGAAAGAACAAAAGCATGTCAGGTAAAATCAACAAAGTCATTTCTAAGTCTTAGTTTTTCACACTTATGATTGGTGGTTATATTTTTTAAAGAGAAGACTTCAACTCATATTATTCTATAAATATGTAGATATGCCTTTCCTTACATAAGACAACATTTTTTTGAGAGTTTTTAATCATTTTTCACTCGTGGACTAAGAATTTTAGAAGTTTTTTTTCATAGTTTTAAATCGAAGATTGGGATTGTAATCTAACGTGTAATGTTGATCTATATTTTAATTGAGATGTATGTTATTTTTTCAATTTTTAAAGAGTTGTTTTTCAAATATATTATTGTTGATCTGATTTATGTTAGGAAAATTTTCTCAAATTATATTTTTGATATTTATAAGAGAATTTTTTAATCAAAATTAATTGAAATAGCTAGTTTTTTTTCTTTAATTGGAGGTAAATTTTCATCAATTTTTATATCTTAGTGTATCCTATTTAATCTTATATTTATTTTTATTTTGTCTTAAGGCAAATTATTCCCCTTCCCGATAATAATTTAATTATACTATTTTATTATGCATGCCTATTTATCTTTTCTTACAATCATATTCACTTATTATAATTCAAATCGTCTCAACCAAACTTCAACTTTTTTTATATAACAAAATGCTTTGATATTTATGGTGCCCCCTTGAGTTCCCGGTACTAATTATGTCCCGTGATAGTGGGACCCGCCTGCAAACTAAGCAAGGATTGAAAGTCAACAAAGTATATCTGGAGTCATAAGTATTTTTCGATGAGATGGAATAGAACATTAATGTGCTGTCAGAAAGAAAAAAGCAAGAGGAGTCTGGTCATGAGCCAGCTCCATTACCAGCTACCAATCTTCGTTATTCTGGTACAAATTTGACATCAAAAATTCTGCCTTTGGTCCCAACATTCATCAACCATACAAGCAAATAAATTACAGAACTAAAGCATCAGACACAAGAACAACATTCTAGATCTAGATGATGAAATATCTGATTGACTGACAGCATAGCAGCACAAGGACACCAAGGGGACCTACATGTAGAATGGATTATTGGCTTTCTATTTCACAACAAATCTCCGTGATCCCATCGTGGAACTCATGTATGTTAAAATTTGTAAACATAAAACTGCCCACATTGCAAATTTGAAGTTTAGAGATTAAACATGTCAGTGTTGGAAGATAGATATGATAACTCCATTTTTTTCTTCCAAATAAAGCTTAATTAATTCTCATAGTTAACTTAGTCTAAAAGCTTAAACAATTAAAGAGTTATTTATTTTTACAAAAAACACTTATTTATATTATGAGATCTCTCAATTTAACCATACATCTAATGCTTAATAGAATAAAATTATATTTATATATAAAAATAAACTATAAATCTTTAAAAATAAACATGTCAATGTAAATAACAAGCCAAATATAAAAATTTTGAGGATAAAATTATATTTATAAATAAAAATAAATTAAATATTTTTAATTTAATTAATTATTTTTTAAAAAATAACTTGTACTTGTTACGTTACCGTTTGAGTTGAGTAGTTACTTATACGAGGGTATGAAGAAGAAGAAGAAGATGATCAAACTGATTTTCAAGAGACTAAAAAAAACAAAATATTGGGTGCCACAAGGCATGGAAAGATGTTAGGTCATGGTAAGAAGTGCAGTAATAAAGATTACATGTTACATATTCAGCAGCATAATAAAGCAATGTAATCCTTACATCTGAAAAAAGTTCAACATTCAATACACTGAGAAATAACCATAAGCTAGCTACACCACCAATGGACGCTTGAAGGATCGGATACTTGTGACACCGTGAGCTAATGTTTAGGAGATCAAATAACAAAAGGATTAATGAAACTAAGATGACCCTCATGATGAAACACTCTTGCTCAGATCCTTGGTTTCTGTAATGCTCCGGCCATTGGTGACGACAACCTTCCTTGTAAGAATTTATGCCCTAAAGAGCATTGTGGAAGAAAATAAAAGAACCAAAGAGAGGAAAGACGTGCTAGCTCTTGCAAGGAAGCCTATGTTGGAGTCGATGCCAGATGGACCTAGCCCAGGGTTGAAACCTCCTCCTCCTACTATTCCACCACCGGGAGGGTGGTGGGGTTGAAGTTTGATGGAGGTGTGTTTGTAAATGGTGTATTGGATGGAGGTGTGTTTGTAAATGGTGTATTGGAGGGAGGTGTGTTTGTGAATGGTGAGTTAGTGGATGGCACATTGGTGACAGGCGGCGTGTTGAAGACCGGAGTAGTGGGTGACGCCGGGTTATTCACAACCTGACTGGAGATTGAATAACAAAGAATTGGTTAACATGCTCATAGATAAAAGAAGATGAACATATTAATCAAGCATTTAATATTTAGTTAAATCAATGTGCAAGTGAAAATATTTCAATCAAAATGAATCTTGCTTGTTGACAGAAACCATATATCACCATCAGCTAAAATGGCAGGAAGGGAAACCAAACTGGAAGCAATGGGAAATGACAGCAGATTGTTAGCCAATCTTTCTGTTGGTCAATTTGAAACTGTGACAAATAAGTGATTCTAGACATTTTTTATTTGCCAACGAAACGTCACGCTAAGAAATCCAAGAGGCACAATAGAACTTTTATATTGGCAACAGAGAGTAAACAACAAAACCCCTAAAGCGAAAGATGCTTATTTCTGTCCATTGAAAGGAGAATAAGATACCAGCCTTTCTTTATTTATAGACTCATTTCATATCTAACTTTATAAGTGATAAGGTTGAGAAAGCACCCCTTTGCTTCTTCTTTTTTAAATGTCTAAAGAACATTTATCTTTTCACCCCCTTTTGCCTAAGCTTAAAATTCAAAGAATAAATTAACCAAAGAAAAGAAGAGAACTAGTACCCTCCACTTGATGGATAGCTACAACCATTAGTACCTGCAGTTGGATCGATCAAACAAAAGAAATGAACATGTCAGTTTATTTATCTGACAGAAATCATTTGAAGGGGATGAACCCATGATTGAGGTTTACTTGGATCAGTAGTGGTAATTGCGGCAGTTCCAGAAAAATCGCAGCTTCCTTGAGCTTGATTTTTCCTTTGGAAGTAACTATTGACAGCATAGTCACAATGGGACTTCACACTGTTGGGATTGTAACAAAGACCATTCGGATTAATGGGGTTGCAGTCAGCACCATAGCCACAAGCATAATCTATTGCTTTTTGCAAAACTGGATCGGAAATTCCAGTCTTACAAACGCACCATGGTGCACCTTCAAAGTAGATATTTTTGGCATCAGCACACTAAAATGATAATCATACAACAAGCAAAACAAATCGTAAAGAAACATGAAATAAGCAGAAATTCACAATCATTTTTGTGAGCTTCACAATAAATTACTAGCTATAGTATAAATTTTAAAGAAATAATAGAGAAGAAAGGGGCATCAAGTATAAAGGAGGTAACAGAGAATGTGATGCACAAGAGAGTATCTACTTAATGAATCTAATATGAGAAGCAAGAAGGGGATATAATCTTCAGGCATAAAAGAAAGCATATTAAAGCAAAAATATATTTCAGTAAATAAAGATAGATCATTCTCTAAGATATGTAAAGGAAAAGAGAATGTAGGCTGCAAAAAAATGCATGCCTCTAGTGGTCTGAGGAAGTGAAAGACAGGATTTCAGAAATCAAACATTTTTATTCGAGAAAGTTTTATTGAGAAAATTTTAAAATCTAATCGACAAACATATGTTTGGTAGGCGTAGAAACACTCCCAGCTGTAAGTTTCATCCAAGACGAGAACTAGACCCTTCTCAGAGCTTATAAAGCATACAGCAGATTACACAGCACGAAAAAGGAACAATTTTTCCAAGTTGCTCTTACAGATCCTCCAAAATAAAACGACGGAGAAACATAAGAACAAAAGAAAAAAGAAGTCAGGACTCCATAAAAAGAACACCCAGAAGAAGAACATCAGAGTTCACCTGAACTGCCACCAACCAAGCACAAGATGAGCACTCCGAGCACAAGAACAGCCATCAACGGGACCCTTTTGCCAGCTGACATGAACTAGATGAATAAATATTGAGCTGAGAACAAACCCAAGAAGCAGACCTCTGTGACTTCTATTGGGATAGTAAAAAAGAAGAAAGAAAGAGCTGAGCTAATGCTGAGGGAGGGAATATATTAGGAACAATGGTCTTTGGGGGAAGGATGGTGATTTCTGGACAAATTATATATGTGAAAGTGGAGTGTCGATGTAGCCGGGTGGCGGTGGCTGTCTGTTTCTGCAAGCTTTTGCTTTTCACTTTACTGAGCTTGCTTTCTTTACTGTTTTTCCATCCATGAGGTGTCTGGGGATGCGGGTATCCCTTGCTTTTGGTCCGTTGCCACTGCAACTTTTCTGAAAACAGTGTTCAAAAATTGTTCATGCGGAGAATCAAGCTTAACCCGTCTGTCTTTGAAAATTGACATGCGTTCATCAACTCATCCCATCTCATTCTATTTTTATCTGCTGTATAACTAAAAAAAAGTAATTTGCCTTAAAAAAAACAAAAAGTTATTTGGATCATGTGCCGGTTCATCTCTATAATTATAATAATAACATTAATCTCATGCTTATTTTTAATCATTTTGTGATGGTTGCATGGTTGTTTATTATGGTTTATCAGAACACATTGCATGGTAATTTTTCGCTAGTTACGGTTCTTTAGACAGGCCGAGAAATGATTGATTTTTTTTGTTCAGATGAGAAATGAATGATCAGCTAAACATCAGAGGAAAACAATCCCTGCAAGCCAATCTAATTCAGAGGCTGAACTTGGGAAGCTGACACACAAAATTTTGGAATAGATTCTTTTTCTGGGGATGGGATGGGAAATTTGGAATAGATTTCGTAAACTCTATCAAGCTTGGAATAATTTGGAATGAACAAATATATTTGCAACTTTATTCTATTATTACACCAATCCTCGTTCAAACAGAGAACCTATACTTTTAATTCTTCTGTCTTAATATAAAAATGGTTTCTTGAAGAATGTGATACAAAAACTAAGAACAAAAGAAAGTTAATTATATATTTTCTTTTCATTATATCATGAACTTAATCCTTACCCACTAACCCAAAACATTGGTGCATGCACAATGACTTGATCTAGAGCATGACAATATTAAAAAAACAGAATGTAGCCATTTATATTAGATTTTATGAAGGAATTTAACTAAATTAGTGAAAGAGGTCTAACTCAAATGCAAATCTTAAACAAGAACTGATGTTTAGATGTGAAAATTAAAGTAAGAGAGTAAATCTAATCAATTTGTGTGTACATGAACAGAGTTTGAGTAGGATCAAGTTATGCATGTATTGCTCTTCTCACCGATGAATAAAGAGTTATACTTCACAGTCTACTTAAAATTACAAGAAGCACTGAGAGCAATCTTCTCAAATATATTTTTTTATTTATCAACAGAAGATAATATTTTTCCTCCAAGCCATAATCTCGTTCATATACAAATTTAATTAAATATTTATTCAAATATATTCAGGTTTAGTTTAGTGCTCTCAAATATCGGACAAATCTAATAACTATATATATTTAAATGTAAAATGTAATTCAATCCTTCTAAATACTTTCTAGAAATTATGTCCAACACGATGTATGTGAGACAATTTGAGATATCTTAAATTCATAAAAAATAAAAATTTCAATTAAAATTATATTTAGAACAACATTTTAACCTTTACTTTTTATTAATAGAAGAGTAATTTAAAATTTTATTCGGATAAAAAATAGGAGATTAAATCAATTAAAATATTATAAAAAAACTATCACATTTTATTTCCTCATTCAATTATAATTTCATCTTTAAAATTAGAATCTATATATTAATATTATATATTATTTTATTAGTCAATAAAAATCTATTTCCAAGATTTAATTTATTATTTAATATAAGTTACGGATATGACACAACATTTTGCTCGTGCTCTTTCAAGGCATAGTTTAAAAATTCAAAATTTGGAATTGACTTGACATGTCACGAAGTGTACTTGATTGAGATTTGGTTCAAAGCCAACTCAAGGTCATTTATTTGAAAATTTTAATTATAAAAATAAATAATTGTATGAAATTAATATAAATTATTCTTTTGTCACTTGAAATTAATAAATGTGTGATTTATATTAATTAAATAGATTAATTTAACTAATAAAAAAGATAATATATCTCAGTAACTTTTATAATAAAAAATCAATTATCAAATCAGCCAGTTTAGAGTCATTGGTAGAATTTAACTCATAAGTATTAAGGGTAGAGTCAACTCGAAAAATTATTTTGACTTTTTTTAACTATGCCTTAAACTCCAGCTCTCGTACAGTCGAGCTCTGAGTTGGTTCAAACGCTAACAAACTCGATTCGATGGACGTGGGTCAGCGAACAAAGGGGCCTACAAATTGACGTCGACCGAGCCGGAATCCGAACCGACTCTCCCACCCAAACTTGGGGCCCACGCTTCCCACTCCCTCCCTCGCCGACGACGGCTCCGACCTTCCACGTTCCCCATCTCCGGCGACTGCCGCCATTGTTTCCAGGGGACCTCCAGCGGCATCTCCCGGGGAAAAATGCTGGGGGAGTTGCCGCGCTTGACCAGGTCCCCCCGATGGCCCTTCGATCCCGACCAAGCCTACCTCCGCCGCGAGTCCGCTCTGCGGTCCCTCCATCCCCCCAGGTTCTCCTTCCATCTTGATCGCCCTTTGTTTCCTTATCCGAATTTTTTTCTTGTTTGATTTGTGGTTGTGCTGTTTCGTTTACCGAATTTCGGATGAACAATGCTTTATTTTTGTTTCCCTTTGGGCGGGTCTGATAATTATCACGGGAGTCGGAGCTTTTGCGGAAGATTGTTCCTCGTTGGGATGAAGGTATTTTTATATTTCTTGATTCATGGTTTAGCAGACGGAGGTTCTGTATAACAATGTGTTAAATGGAAAGCTGTTTTCTTTGTACTTAGTTGTTTACTTAGTAGCTTACTTAGTTGTTTTGTGGGATTATGCCAATTTGAAATTCTACTGGGGCATAGTTCACAGAGACTAGTTTTCTTTTGCCAATGAATGTATGATGCCAGAACTTGTTGAGCATTGCCTTTTTCTTTTGAGTTTTTAATTGAAGTTCACTTTTTAATGTGGACACTACTCGTTGGAGTAACAGGCTACCTGTTTGAGCGACTCATATTAATTTATACTGATATACTGGAATGGTGCAGCGTCTGGTGAAGTGCGTCAGGCATACAGACAGTTTTGTGGTGCAGTTGCGGAGTTGATAGATGGTGAATTCCTTAAGGAAGAGTTCGAGGAAGTTGCTAAAGCAGTTTACCATGCTTTTCAAGGCCTAGGCAAAGACGCTGTTGATGTTACAAAGATAGCTGAATCCAAGTATGTGTGCATTTTTAGTATAATAGGCTGTTTTTAGTTTTTTTGTAAATATATTGAATCCAAGTATGTCACTGGAGCCTGGTTTTTGTAAATCTACTGGAGCCTGATGACACAACATTTTTTTTAGTTTTTAGGATATTGATGATTATGCATGTTTCATTGTCCTTGTATGCATTAGTAGTTATAAATATAAATGCGGAGCTAGTAGTTCAGGCTCCTTTTTGTGCATCTCTGTGTTAAAATCTCTCTATTGGTGCAGGTTGTAGAGTCATTAAAGCAACGTCATCAAGCTATGGTATTTGTTCAAACACGACAAGACACGGGAAAACTGCAAGAATGCTGGTATCATGTTACTGCTTGTTTCTCCAGTTTCTTTTGCTAGATACTTCTCATTAAGCTGAAATATATTTTGAGATGCGTTATCCTCTATTTGCAAGACTTCGAAGAGGTTCTGGTTTTTCTTTTTCCAATGTTTTTGTCACACTATTGTATTTAATGCATACTACTTGTGTTTACTTGGCATTTTGTAACAAAAATGACTGCCCATGGTGAATATTGACAAACACACCCCTACTTTTATACCCAAAACTTCTCCAGTTGGCAATGAATGTGATACTCCAAATCATGGGGGTGTTTCATTCTACCTCAAGAAATTCAATTATTAAAATTCCTCAAGCTCACCTTACATCAAACACGGCCAATTTTGCTCTCATACCAGTTGCCAGTTTCAACAACCAGCACACATGTGCAAACTGATGGTTTGGGTTCATTCCTATAAAGTAACTATCCTATGTTAAAGATCCATGGTATACCCTTACTTTTATATGCCAAAGACCTCCTAGTTGATATTGAATATTGATGACTACAAAATCAAACCAGGTTAGGATAGATTTCTAAGTGAAAATATTCAGAGTAAATTGACTACAATGAAATGACAAGAGAGAATAAAGAAATAATAATAATGACATAAAGCTAAAAAAATAATATTGACACATATTGGAAGAACTTCAATTTATCATCATGCAATAAATTCCTCCTGCCCTTGGTGTGGCCAATATTTATAGGGAAAGCCCAAAAAGTTCTTAACTAAGCAATTTGTTAATCATCTTGAAATTGATTCTTTAAATACCAAAAAAAAAATCCCGCTTTAAGTCAAATTTCTAATGTAACACTTGTTAAACATGAAAACTTGAAGGAATAAGATGTCCTTATTAGAAATGTCGGTTATTTTTACAAATCATGAAGTACTATACACATTTCAAATACTTTAATGTGAAATACTTACTATATTTGCATGATGACTCAGTCACTCCTATGAACTTATGTAGAAGGAAGTTCAGAAATCTCGAAACAAAGAAGTTGTTGAGTTATTTGATTCAAGCTTAGGTATCCATCACGCTGGGATGTTTCATTCAAATAGAAACCTAATTGAGCGTCCTTTTGCTGATGGAATCCGGGAAGTATGTGTAATGATATTTCTCATTACACTTTCTTTCCTATACTGATTCTATTAGCAGTTGCCTAAGATAGCCTTTCTCTCCTTTTTAGGTTCTTGTATGCACAACAACTTTGGCTTGGGGAGTAAACTTGCCACCACACACAGTTGTTATAAAGGTTAGTTGCATGTGTACGTGATATTCTATCTAGTCTTCGATTGTTGGTTTTAAACTTTGAAGGTCCAATTAAATTTGATAAGTCCATTTAAATTTGATGCATTAGGTGAGCTAGAATGTGTATTCAGATGATGATCTCTATTATGGCTATCTTAGTAGACAATCTACAGTGTTCGGATGCTGTATGTTTTGTTGCAATCTGTACTAAATGTGTAATGAAAGATACATCACTCGAGAGGATAACAATTGAAATGAATAGAGGCATAACAGTTATCACTCAGATACCCATTAAAGAAACTTCAATGCTCAAATAGTCTGAAATTTTCACATTTTTATGAATGAGAGCTATCAAATGCGAATTTGGTGGACCTTAGAATGAGTGATTTATTGTAATTATCTGTTCCCGTTGTTATTATTTTCTTGAAATTATTGCTACAGGGTAACAACTATCACTCAGAGTGATGAAGGTATAATTATAACATCTCATGACAAATTGGCATAGTATCTATGATTGCTAACCGGCCAGCTACCAATCGAAAGTCAGGTATGTGTTATGAATTATGTGGTAAACATTCTGGATTTATAATTTCTGGTATGGTGGAACAATTATT
Organism: Piper betle; assembly: GCA_033002965.1. Classification (NCBI taxonomy): domain Eukaryota; kingdom Viridiplantae; phylum Streptophyta; class Magnoliopsida; order Piperales; family Piperaceae; genus Piper; species Piper betle. The sequence continues at coordinate 61,365 of JAURVB010012315.1, forward strand.
TCCTCTAAGCATGAGATTCTCATCATATGTAATATTAATTTCTTGAATTATATTTTTAACTCACTTTGAAAGTCTAGTTCATCTTTATTCTGGTTATTATCATCCGTCTTTCTGTGTTTATGCAGTTTATGTAACGACCCAGCCCAAAATGCCACATAATGGGCCTGAGTCATTTCTTTAACAGTGGTTAACAATCGAAAGCCAAGTATGTGTGTTATGAATTATGTGTTAAACATTCTGGATTTATAATTTCTGGTATCACTGACCAACCTGCAATCAACCCCATTAAAACCTAACTCATTCATTAAAGTTTTAATCCAAATATACTCCTTGTTAGCTTATGTAGCAGCCACATATTCAGCCTCAGTTGAAGATAGAACAACTATCTTTTGCAATTTGGAAACCCAACTCACTGCGGTTCCACCAATTGTAAAAATATATCTTGATGTACTCTTGCCATTGTTTCTATTTTCATCATGGTCTTAGTCCACATAACTTTGCACATCAGTATTATCACCCCCAAAACACAAACAAAAATTAGAAGTTCCTTTCAAGTACCTAAAAATCATTTCATTGCCTTCCAGTGTTCTTTTCCTGGGTTTTTTATGAATCTGCTCACTACTCCCACCGCATGTGCAATAGCTGGTTTTGAACTCACCATAGCATACATAAGATTTCCGATACCTGAAGCATAAGGCACCACTTTCATGTGAGCTTTATCCTTATCACTCTTAACACCTTGTTCTTTTGACAATTGGAATTTACTACCCAAAGTAGTAGTCACTGACTTAGATTCATTCATGTTGAATTTCTCAAGCACTTTCTTCACATACCCTTCTTGAGAGAACCAGAACTTCTTGTTCTCTTGTTTCGGGTAATTTACATCCCAAGAAGTTGTTTTGCTTCATCCAAGTTCTTCATTGAAAAACTCTTGGCTAACCTTATCTTGAGATTAAAGATTTTCTTCGTACAAGTCCTTGCAACAAACATGTTATCTACATACAAAGTTAAAATAATGTAATTGCCATCATTAAACTTTTGTAGATATACAGAGTGGTTTAAATTGCTCCTAGAAATTCATTATCTAACATAAACTTGTCAAATTTCAAATACCACTGTCTTGGTGCTTGTTTGAGTCCATATAGACTCCTCTTCAATTTGCACACTATATTTTCTTTACCTTTAACTTCAAATCCTTTTGGTTATTCCATATAAATCTCCTCCTCCAAATCACCATAAAGGAAAGCTGTATTTACATCAAGCTAATCTAAATACAACCCCTTTATAGGCGTAATACTTAAAATAATTCTAATAGAAGCATTTTTAGAACAGTTGTAAATATATCATGAAAATCAATTCCTTATCTTTGACCAAAACCTTTCACCACAAGTCTTACCTTATACCTTTGTACCCTACCGGTTTTAGACTTAACTCAATAGATCCACTTGTTTTGTAGAACCTTCCTTTTTGGTGGTAACTTCACTAACTCCCATGTATGATTTTTCTCCAATGATGACATCTCATCCTTCATGACCAACTCCCACTTAAGATAAGTTTGTCAACCATGGTTTCATCATAGGACTCCGGTTTTCCCGCATCAGTATACAAAATATATTGCACAATTAAATTTAATTTCTGAGTAGGCTTTCTAACCCTTGCGCTCCTCCTTGGTTTGGGAGCAATAACTATCTCTTGTGGTGGCTCTTAGTCATCAATTTCAACTTGTGCATCAGAATATTCAGAATCTGATTCATTATCATTTGGTTGATTAGCCTGTGACTCACCTTCTTGTTCGATCTTTTTAGAAGATAATTGTTCCACATCACTTGGAACAAATTCTTGAATTCAGCACTTGGTATTTCTTCATTTTTGTCTCATCAAGCTCCATATACTCTTGGACTCCTCACTCTTTTCTTTCTTCCTATCTTTGTACATGCACTCTTCATTAAATACAACATCTCGACTTCGAAACATCTTTTTGTTCTCGAAATCCCACATCCAATAACCATACTCGTCACCCCTATATCCAAGAAATACACACTTGAGGGATTTTGATTCAAGCTTCTTTCTTGATTCCCTATCAACATGTGCATAAGCAATACAACCAAAAACCTTAAGAAAAGAGTAGTCAACTTTCTTACCAGTTCATACCTCTTTCGGTATTTTTCCATCTAAGATGCTTGATGGACTTCGGTGATTAGATAGACAACTGTATCCACAGTGGGACCCAAAAGATGCAAAGGGAGTCCAACATGAACTCTCATGTTTCTCACTCACTCTAGGATGATCTTGTTCATTCTCTCCACCACCCTATTTTATTGAGGTGTCCTTGGCATTGTCTTGATCCTTCTAATTCCCCGCTTTTCACAATAGGAGTCAAACTCTTTATTGAAAATTCCCCGTTATCCGATAGAAGACATTTCAATTTTAAACTTATTTCATTCTCAACTCGGGCTTTCCATATTTTGAAAATGCTAAATACTTCTGATTTTTTCTTAATAGTGTAGATTTATGTCTTCCTACTAAAATCTTCAATGATGGTAACAAAATAGAAATTACCTCCAAAAGATTTACCATTTGCTGGCCCCCAAACATCTGTATGAACCTACTCCAACCTTTTGGATTTCATCTCTCGCCCATTCTTTGTGAAACTGACCCGTTCCTGTTTACCTAAAACACGTCTTCACAAAAACCAAAGTTAGAATCAATTATACCTGTCAAAACCTTCTTGGAATGTAAGATCCTCATCCCACTCTTACTCAAGTGACCAAGCCTTCTATGCCATAAAGTTGTTATGTCATTCTTCTCAGTGGCCAAAGAAAGAAGTGGATCTACCTTGGTAGACAATGGGTAAAGTGTGCTCACCGCCTTCCCCTTGATCACCACCAATGCTTCCTTGTTGATCTTCCGCTGATTATTTTCGAATGTGATCCTATAGCCCTCTTGGTCCAGCTTGTCAATAGATATAAGATTCTTCTTCAATTCAGGTATATATCTAACCTCCTTGAGAATAAGTTTACCTTCATCATGCATCTTCAAATGAATTACTCCCTTACCTTCAATTTTGCACTTCTGACCATTGCCAATTGTTACATATCCAAACTCACTCTTGACAAAATCACAAAACTATTCTTTGTGAGAAGTATAATGAAATGAAACACCTGAATCAATATACCATGTATCTATTTTGTAATCATCATGAACAAAGAAACAAATATTCCCTTCATGACCATCTACAACATTAGCTTCATTCTTGACTTGCTCGGGACAATCCTTTTTACATGTCCTTCCTTATCACAAATCTAACAAGTAAGCTTACCCTTGAATTTTCCTTTAGATTTAGAGTGCCCTCGGTTCTTAGGACCTCTACGTGGACCACTTTCTCTTTTTTTGCCCTTGCTTTTGTCCATCGACAAAGCTATGACTGAGATGGACAGTGTGCTATCCACCATGCTCCTCTTCATCATCTCTTGATTCAATATTGCACTTAGCACTTCATCAAACTTTAGTTGTTCTTTTGATGCAGTACTTATAGATGTAATTACCGTATCCCAACTCCCCGACAAAGAACACATGAACATTAAAGATTTAATATCTTCATTAAAGGTCATCTTCACAAATTCAAGTTGTGTCTAAATTTTATTGAAATCATTCAAATGATTAACAGTAGATTTACCATCGGGCATCCTTAAATAGACAAGCTTCCTCAAAAAAATAATCTGTTAGAGGCTGATGACTTCTCATAAACACCAGTTAATGCCTCCATCAACCCTTTGACGGTTGTCTGTTTGGAGACATTAAACGCCACCGATTATGTTAAACACAATTGGATTATAGCTAAGGCTTGCCTATCCAACAAGGCCCACTCCTCGGTTGACATCGCTTCTAGCTTGGTATGTACAATATATATGATCCTCAATCTACATTCTCCACCATTGATAATTTGTTCCATCAAATTTTTCAATCTTCCCATTCTTGGAAGTGTTTGCCATGACTCCCACTCAAATCAAAATTTGATTGAATGAGACCAAGATTCTCATAGATGGTGCCAATTGTTGAGAAAAATCCCCAAAGTTGGAGAACAATAACAGAAAACACAAGATATAGGAAAATAATGCTTGCGAAATAAGATAAAACAAAAACAAAAGAACAGAGATTTAACGTGAAAAACCCTCGTTTTTGTTGAGAGTCAAAAATCACGGTATAATAACAAATAATTCAGTACTTCAACTAAAGATTACACCATCAAATATATAGAGATGTACAAGAAGATTACTCACCCAACCTATACTATTGAGATTAAAAGATTCTATATAGCACAAGAAGATTATTCACTTAACCTATACTATTGAGATTAAAAGATTTTTCTATCTCAATACTCTATATAAGATCAAGCTAGTGAATAATATTTTTCTCTCTTCTTATCTCTATATTCCTTTTCTATTTCTCTCTTTTTCTCTCACATCCGGCCTATTTTTAGAATAAGGCAAATAAGTCCATATTTATAGAGATATTTTAAGGCCCTTCATCTTTCATGGAACAATAAACAGTCACCTTTGGTATCCCGAGATTCCTTTAGTATTTCGAGTGTAATAATGAGTTATATATCATTAATATTCATAATTATAAATATTAACAATATGAACACTTAAAGAAGAAAAATATTGACAACAACATTGAAAGCCTATGTTTGTAGAGTTTGCAAAATGTGTTCCAAGTTAATTAGTTGATAATTTTAAAATTGTTGTTAGTCTATTGCATTTAAATACATACTCTCTCAATGTTGAAGAAAAATGTTTAATCTGAGACTCTCTGAAAAACATTTTGACATTTATATTGCCACAAGTTCATTACCTATAAGAAGAGAGTAAAAATAGATAATTATCAAACACTGATTGAAAAGCCAATCACAAAAACTCTCTTCAAGACGTTCCCTGCTACGCGGGTGACTGGTGCAACTCTTTCTAGAGTATTTGTGACAATCTGAACATAGCGATGTATAAAATAAGAAGATACAACATGAGAGAATCGGAATCAAATCTTTACAGTCAATAACTCATGAATGAACCAGGAGGATAGTATGTAAAGGGCCACACATCTTACTTAATTGTACAAATGGTAGAACATGCCAATCCAAAACAAGTCTGAGACGAACTTTTGAATGCCTACTTTAGCAATTGCTTCAGCAAAAACCGTGTTGCATCAGTCGTGGTTCCTCTATCTGAAATTTGATGTGTATATATATTCATCTTCATAGATTAGACTGGGTGGTAAAAGGAACACACAATTAAAGCCACCTAGAATCCAAAGTGTCTGTAGTTTTAGAAAGGAACACACAATTATAGCCGGAGGGATGCACACAAGGGGGAAATTATTGAAATGTGTGCGTAAACGTTTGTGCTATCCATGTCAGTCTTATCAAGATATAAATTCAAGTTAGACACTACAGTGATAGCACACAAGTAACCATAAACGAAGAAGAAAATAGGAAGCAAAAGGCCTCACATAATTGTTTGTCTTAAATATATACCATAGCTTTTTTAGAATAGATGCTTCTGTAGGTAAATGCAATGTTTGAGATCATCGCACTAACAAATCTGAGCCAGTTAAAAGAGAGTTCAGTCAATGAAGCCATTGAAACACCTGAACGGGATCAGAAATATCGATGAGTTTCTTAAAATTAAACTAGCACAAGCTGACAACAATCAGTCGACAGCAAGATTCTGCCAGAAGAAAAACTTGAACTGATTCATTTTGCACTTACCAATAACAAAAGGTGCCAATGATAACCATAGGGCTGGTGGAATCAGGTGTCCCAAGAAAAACTGAGAAGCAGCAGCATTGAAGAAGGGCTCAAGTGTTGATAAAGAAAAACACAACAAAAGAGCCAATCAAGTCAGAGAAAATTGCACAGAATACCAAAAATCAATTTTCTTTCTAGCATAAGCCTTCGTTTTAGGATTAATGCTAACTTAATAATTTGCAGCAAACAGGGCTAAAACCATTCCTGGTTGTACATTACCCCTAGGTGAATACAGGAAGTACGTTTAATGGTGTGGGTAAATGACACTGCAACTGCAGCAAAAGAGACATTTGGCATCACATGCCCTAGTGCATGACATACTGCAACTGGCGTGAGAAGCATTGGTAGATCTTTACTAATCGGCTGCAAATAATAACAGGAAAGGTGAACAACAAATTCACAAGCAGAAACTTAACATTTTGTATTTAACTAATCATAAAGCTTACAGCACGTTTAACAAGGAGATGACCAACGGACACAAAACTGTAAAAGAGGAATAGGGCTCTCTTGTTATAAAACATAAACTCAAAATCTACGTCCATCTAAACCATCAGGTTGAATTAGCAAATGTATTCTTACTATGGGTATGGAAAATAGTTGTAGATTTTTTTGTTAAATATGTTGAAAATCACGTCCGGAAAGTACCTGCGGAACAGCTACCAATTTGTCAAACAAAATGAAGATCATAAAGAAAATCAAGGCAATAAACTACTAATTTATAGTTTGTTATCCTTGTTATAATGTTTGAAGGGGTTCCCTCTCCTGCCAAAACATAAGGAGGGACAACCAACCATGGACTTCTTAATGTACCAACTACTGCCACCTAAGTTAAAATTTTAGTAATTAATATCGGTATAGATGTAGAGCCTGATTATATATAACCTAAGATATAATCATGCTTATTTTTTTCCCATAGAGTGCAATGTTTATGTCATGGATCACGAAATGTGCTTGGATGGATTCATTCTCTTATTGAGAAATATTGAAACAAACCTAGTCACTTTCATGTACCTAAACTTATTCGTGAATGGCAGCAATGGACTTGGGCTGTCATGTGGTGGCCTAAAATCAAATGCACCAGCTTTCTATTCTTTTTTTTAAAATAGTTTTCTATGCTTACTATTACTCTAATTCAGTTGATTTAAAATGAGATACATCGGTCAACCTCAAACTGTCTGTTTAATTTGGTAAGAGTAGAATGTTATTAATTATATAATTAAAAATAAGCAAATCTTCAAGAAGGGTATGTAGCACATAAGAGTGTGCAAAGCAGGGATGGCACAATATCTGTGAGTGCAAATATAACTCCATTTGTTTCTTTTCTCTTTTCTATTTTGCTACTGATTTTCTTTGTGTTTTTCATGAGTTTTGGATGTGGTGTCTGTTTTCTCATGCGAAGGTTTTCTCTGGGTGTGCTTGGCTAGATCCTGGTGCAAATTCCATGGGAAAAAATTCTGTTTTATTTTGAACTCATTGTTTCGTTTGTTGGAATGACTTGAGGAGGTAGGATCATTGTTTTTTGGTCATAGTTATAGAGCAGGTTGGAATTTATCATTTGTGCTCTTTCTTTTTCCTACTTCAATGGCACACCAATAGGTATCAAAATGAAATTTTTTATACAAATCAATACATTCTTTGTACATTTTTTTATTCTCATTTTCTGAGGTATATTGGTTGGTTCCATTCTTATACGCATGGTTACATTGACATCGACGAAAGAGAATTTCTAGTGTAAATATGCCTGTTCCAGACAGGCAATCATCGTTACCTTGACCTTGTTTTTTGGATCTTTAAATTATCTACTTCTGTCTTGTGACATCTTTGTGCCTGCCTTTAATTGCCTAAATGTTTCTAGTTATGTTGAATCTTTTGTCTTTTTCATGAGATTACTACATAGTCCCTCTAATCTTCTAATATGGAATTGTTGCAGTATGAAAGCAATGCACGTTTTGTGAGGTGGTCTGATAGATGCATACAGCGTCTGATTGGGAATGATGTCCTTGACATATCTGTGCAGGAAGGACAACATGATGAAGCACACCTTTTTCTTCGACACATAAGCTTTATTTATCATTCTGATCAGTACTATAATGGACTTTGGATGGTTCCCTGCTGAATAGTAGGTGTATGAAATCTTATCTCAAGCAACCTGTATCAGATGGATTTAGAAAAGCTGAAATACATATTTGGCTGTATCATCAGTGTAGTTTATGATGGCTCTGTTTAAAAGTTGGTCTTTAATTTGTCTAATCTAATGTACGGCAATATTGATCATCTTTGTAAAATAATAATATAGATTTGATCTTTTTTATGCATCTTGTAAGCTTGTGATATTACAACTCCAGGGGATATTGCAATCACAAGGGAAGATATTAAAAAAACTGAGGTTCATGCCTTCATCGTCATCATCAAAGTCTCGTCGACTTTCTACAGCTCTTGTTGATTCTCGGCCTAAAAAAGTTTACAAGGTCAAGAACTGCATCACTGACATTGATCCTGAGAGGGAGAAAGAAGAAAGAGAAGGTTAGTACTATATTCTATCTCTGATTCTTTACGTTTAACTTATACAGATATGCTATTAAGTGTATAGCATCCTAAATGCGAGGATGAAAATCCACTTTCACAGGGGCTTCATGTGAAGTTGATGATAATCCTTTATATACAAGGATATCACAAGTCACTAAATGCACTGGCTAATGCAGTCAGGTTTAATACACTACATTCTGTGTCAGCTCTTAAGGACTTTGCAAATGCTTATTTCAGGCCGAAGGACAAACAATAAGAGCAACTGAGCTGCTTCACCGGAAAAGAGAGAAAATAAGCCGTAAATACTCTCAGACCGTGGAGAGAGGACGCCAACTTTCACCAGGGTTTTTAGAGGAAGCATTGGATGAGGTTTATTTGCAAATAGTGCTTTCTCTTGTTTCTACTCTCCATCCATTCTCTCTTTTAATCAGCAGATGTCTCATCTTAGATTGCCATTAGCATCAGTTTTACTAAGCTTCATTATATTTAGTATTTTATTTAAGTGGAATAACTGTGTAATTTGCATCATCAATAGAATTTCGCTTAAAAGGTAGTGGGCTTTGCAAAAATTTCGTTGGTCAGGAAACTGACTTGTTTATTGGTGGCTAGCTTGCCTTTGACAACATTTTAGTTCATGGTTTATTGTAGTCACTTTGGTACCTTTCTCTGATTCTGTCAGACCCGAACTAGGACTTTTTACGCCTACTAGCTATATATGAAAATGCCCTAGGCTCAGTCTCAAGTGCGCAAGAACATTCATCGTAAATCTTTTCTATCATCCGGCCGATCAACTCGTCAGCCTGTGAACAAATCCTCTGAAAGTGAAAGAGAGGAGTCAGAATATGAAAGCACTGGTGGTGATGAAGATGAAAGATTGATTTCACGTGGGAGAGATGGAGATGACGAATTCGAGCAGGAAGCTGGAGTGGATGTCAACGAAGAGTCAGATGAAGATGAGGTTTCTCTATCGCCCTTTCTCCTTCACAAACATTCAAGTACATTTATTATCTACAAAAAGTTTATTTTTGGTGGAGACATCAGTAATAGGTGTGAACCTACCAAATAAATCAAAGAGATTAACTTGATTTAGTCTCGAGTTAATTAACTATTATCTTCTGATATTTCTCTTATTAGTTAATTTGAAATAATAATAAAAAAGTCTATAAATATTATATTTGCTCCTAAATTTTAATTAGAAGATGAATAAGGAGTTATACTGTTTCTAAGGAGAATGATGATATGTAGTGAAAATCAAACTTTTTCTTAGTGATCAAGGAGCGTGGTAAATCTGGTCCATCGATCCATTCCGCTCCAAGATAAATTTTTATATTATCTATATTTTATTGTATATTTAATTTCTACACCTACAAATAAAATTGGTTGGCTGGCTGTTTCTCCTTATTTGTGATAAGTGGATCGTTTGGTGGCTTTGCAGGAGCCAAGTCGTGGAAGTAAAGAATTAAAAGGAAAGCAGGAAGAGATTGAATCAAAGTCTTTTTCTTCACCAAGAAAACCGACCACCCTTCGGCGCCGAGAAGATGTCCATGAAAGCGATGACGAATGACTATTGTTATAGTAACTTTGTATACCCTGTAGTTAAATGAATAAAATTCTGAAACAGTGAGCTGCTGCTCATCTGTTTATCACTGAGGTCTTCATGCTCCAAGTGCTTAGATTAGTAATGAGCTCTAGATTTGAAGGTGCGCATATATACCAAAAAAATACGCCAAACAAGCGCAACTGCATAAACCGAAAGAGTCTTGAGAACTAAAGATTACTTTTAAACCAACGTACATTCCAAGAGCAATCAAATTAAACAAATAAATTAGAATTTGATTCCCAGTCCCCACGACTTCACAAGAAGCCTTTAAACTTTATTTAAAAAACGAGGTTAATAACATGCAAAATATTAATTCTAATTTTCATAAAATTAAATAATTTTCATAAGAAATACACTCTTATTTATTTATTATGTAAAATTCTTTTAAAAACCTAGCTAACACAACCCGCACATCGACTAGTATATATTAATATAAAAGTGGAGCATCAACCATCACGCACATAATACAAAAATGAAAGATAAGTTATACCGTATAATCACACGACTTAGGGCTCACTTTGCATCATAACCTATCTATTTGTAAGCGGACGGGTTCAAGCGTGGGATCGGACGCACCTTCAACGGGGCAGCCCGTTGCAAGGTGAGGCCATAGGCCTCCTCCATGTTCAGCTTCTCCGTGGTCTGCTCGATCGGCAAGCCCCAATCGAACGCGTGGACCAAGCTCGCGGTCATGAACAAGACCATCTTGAGGCCTAGGCTGAGCCCGGCGCAAATCCGCCTGCCGGATCCGAATGGGATCAGCTGGAAATCACCTCCTCGGACATCGACACTGGCCGCCTCCCCGCCCGGGAGGAAACGGGCTGGCCGGAACTCCAACGGATTCTTCCACACCTCCGGGTCCCGTCCGATGGCCCATATATTAACAAGTAAAGTGGTGCCTTTGGGGACCTGATAGCCATCAACATCACAATCGTCCGTGGCAACACGTGGCAGAGATAGAGGGGTAGAAGGGTGGAGCCGAAAGTTCTCCTTTATGACGGCCTGGAGTATGGGAAGTTGGGTGAGATCCGAGTCCGCAACCATCCGGTCATGTCCAACAACCGAGTCCAGCTCTTGCCTTAATTGGGCCAGGATGTCCGGGTGCCGGATCAGCTCCGCCATTGCCCACTCTACCGTGCTGGATGAGGTATCGGTTCCGGCAATGAACAAATTCTGAAAAGACAAAAGTACCCACAAGTTCAATACGAAATGACTAAAATATCCTCCATAATCTAATAGGATGATTTTGATCTTTTTTGTTTTTTTTAAGCAAGAGGGCTTTGATCTGGCCGTGAGCAAAGTCGAAAAAACAAAAGAACATTAAAACGATGAGTTTTTTTTTCATATCATCATGTTTTAATCATTTTTCTTATATCGTGGTTGATTCCGGCCTAATAATAGTATTTTGGGCCCTTTAATAATACTTGCTTAGTTTAAGATTTAAATAACATTATTATATGTTATTAAAAAATAGAATATAATTTTATCCAAATTAATAATTCTTAAAATATGTAATATTTTCCAATATATCTATAATAATATAAGTCAAATTAAAGTTTGTTATTTAATATAGTTTTTGCTCTCATTGTATTTTAGCCTCTATTATATCATGGTCGATTCTAACCCCATATGCTTACTGATTTTTTTTTATTACAATTTATTATTTAACAAACTTATGAGAATAATTTTACTCCTGAATTTAAAACATTTAATAAATTATAATACACACACATATATATATATATATATATTATTTAGAATCATATTTTTCAAATAAAAATTTATTTATTAATAATACATATTTAATTTAAATTTATATAATTTGAGATTTCTATTATTTATTTATTATCATTTATTGTTGGACTAAATTTAGCCTTTAACTTTTTCCAAATTAAAAAACCTTACAAAAATGATAAATTTCAATTAACTATTAAAATTACACTCAAATAAAAAACATTACTTACTAATACCTACTCAATTAAAGATGATTACTTATTTTGAATATAAAACTAAAACTACTTTTAGTATTTTTATGAAACAACTGTCTTCTAAAAACGGATACTTATTTATTTATTTGTTAAAATTAAGTAAATATTTATTATTTTTATTTTAAAATAATAATTAATAATAATTTTAAATTATTATTAACAAGTTTGAAATGTACCAGTCCGTTAGTGTATAAAGAAAACAGCCCAATAGTTCATACTAGTAGGAGAGCTTTGATCTCGGTGTCGGAGAGTCCACCCTCCCTGCCACCGCCGTCGCCGTCGCCGTCGCCGGACTGGATCCCCATCAGCGCAGAGAGCATGTCGTCGTGCCGATGGCTATATCGAGCGCGGTGTTCGTCGATGATGCGACCGAGGAAGGCGTCGAAGCGGCGGTGGAGGCGCTTCATCTTCCCAACCACACCCTGGAGGTCGAGCCAGTCGAGCACCGGGATGAAATCGCCAATGTTAAAGACTCCGGCGAGCACCATCGCCTCCACCACCATCTCCTTGAACTCGCCGGCCTCCTTCCCACCCCCTTCTTCGAACACCCTCCTCCCCATCAACGCCCTCCCCAGCGCATTCGCGGTGCACACGTTGAGCAGCTCACTCAGATTAACGACATTAACGTCGACCTGATCTCCACAGCCGGCACGACGCCGGAGCAAGGAGCCAACGAGGGCGGAGACCTCCTCCTCCCTGACATGCCGGAAGTCGTTCAAGGCCTTGCCTGAGAAGAGGTGGAGGGAGCATATCTTGCGAAGGGCGCGCCACCGGGGCCCGTAGGGGGCGAACACCAGGTCCTGCCCGTCGTATGAAATGTGCTTGGAGCCGGCGTTGGGGGGCGGGACGCGAATTTGGCGTCGTGGACCTTGAGGAAGAGGGCGGCGGTGCGGGCCGAAGCGGCGACGATGACGGGGACGGAGCCGACCCGGAGGCCGAGGAGGGGGCCGTAGGTGGTTGCCATGGCCGCAAGGGTCTTGTGGGGGGCGGGGCCGAGGTGGGGAAGGTTGCCGAGGATCGGCCACGGCCGAGGCCCTGGAGGTAGCTTACTACGGCGGTGGCCGGGGAGGAGGAGGACGAGGAGGAGGACGGCGGCGATGATGGTGGCGGTGGCAACCAGGATATCCATGGTGGTGGTGGTGGCTAGTGAGCTTCCATGCATTGTGGGGAACTCACACCATGCGTCAGTATTATTTAATATATTATACTGTGAGTAATTAATATGATTGTTGGCACCTACCACTAGGTGGGTGAGTATGGCGAGCTGGCACCTGAGAGTGGGTTGAGCATGGTTTAGTGTAACCAAGCTAATTTGGTTTGGTTATAATTTGGATTAAAATAAAAAGTAATCATACTTACTTTAGTTTGTTCAGGTGTTCGGTCAAAACAAAACAAATCAAATTGAATAAATCAATAAATAAAAATAATATCTTATTTATATTATTATATATATATATATATTTTTCAATGTTGTATATATATTTTTATGTATTTCTAGTCTTCATGATACATATTAAAGATTTATAAAATTATTATTTTGATTTAATTTATTAAAAATAAACTATTTATTGAAATGAAAATTTAATATATTATAAATTATTTACCTCTTATATAATACCCCAATTTATAATATTATTCATATAACGTTTTACAATACATTCATAATTATCCCTAAATATGTATTAAAATTTTTTTATTTCATAAATAAAATGTAAACATAATTATAGCAAACAGTAAAGAATGAATATTATTAACGATAAAAAATATTATTTATTATTTTGATTAATTTTATTAGAGTTTGATTACAACCAAACTGTAGTCAGTTTGGTTATCAATTATAATTTAATTAATTAAATTATTTTAATTCGGTTACCAAATTAACCCCTCGTACTATTTAATATATTATAATATTAGTAACTAAGACGGTAGTTGGCACCTACATACACCACGTTCAACTATTTAATATATTATAATATTAGTAAGTCAGATGACAGGTGGCACCTACGATCAGATGGCCCGATTATTCTGAAGAAAGGAAATTATTCTAAAGTAACTGGGCCTTGCACAAAAGACTAGGTTAATTGGAAGTATAATCCTATTTAATTTAAATTTAATTAATTTTTTTGTCTTTTATGTCGGGTACACTTAAAAACTGATTTGATTGGCTAGATACACTTAAAAACAAACTATTAAATACATGACCTTACAAAGAAACCAATAAACTTTTGACATTTGGCACATTTGGCAGTCCTGAAAGTACACTTGACAAAAAAAAGAAAGAAAAAATTTGTTAAAATGTAGTAATAAGAATATATATATAAACACCAAGAGATAGTCCATAGGATTCATAATGTGACTTTCGAAACGTGGCACGTGGATGTCCACATGCAGTTGGCCTGAAAGTAAACGCAATATGTAGTGAAAATGGTCCACTAGGACCTTTTTACATATCTCGCACTATCAATTGTTTATTTGGCACATTCAGGACAAAACACATTTCATTTATAAATTTGAGATCCTAACACTGTTTTCAACAAATCTACCCTCTCCCTTTCCGTCTGTATAAAGCACATAATTGAATTATAAATGTGTCGGGTATGTAAAACCCACGATTCGAGTTAGGGTTTTATATTCAGAACCGGTCGGGTCGACCGTTATTTTTCGAGTTGAGTCAGTTTCAGGACACGTGTACCGAGCCGATGCCAGTCGCGTGTATGAGCTATGAGGGTCATGCGTACCCAAGTATATGATGATAACGTCATGAACACAGCAGAACAGAATGAGTTATCAGATATATGAGAGTATGCCAGTAATTTTTTATTATTTTTATATATAGTGGATCGTAGAATTAGTATTAGGCCGTTTACCGCGTTAGGACGCGTTCGGGCAGTCTGGGTGGGTTGATAGTTCTAGAGCATATCATTATGATTTTTTGTGTGTTGTTTGATTTTACGGGATTTTTCCCGATTTTTATGAATTTTTTTAGGATTTAATACGAGTTAGTTATGATACTTGACTCGAGCCGGAGACGAGTCAAGTATTATTTACGAAACTGCCACCAGCCTTTTCTTCCTCTTCCCCGACCTTTTCTTCCCCAAAACATGCCGCGCCGCCCCTGTTCGCGCGCCACCGCCGCCGCTGTCGGCGCCGCCCGGCCGTCGACCGACGCCGCCCAGCTCGGCGACGCCGTCGCCATGCCGCCCCGACCAAGTCCGGCCCCAATCGGGCCGCCGTGACGCCGGAATCGCCGTGCGTAGCGCCGCGGCAAGGTCTTGGTCGCGTCGCCGATCGCGCCGCCGCCGACCGTCGCCACCACGATCGAGTGGTCGGCTCGACGCCCTCGACCCCTCAGCTGCCTTCCCCGACCGGAGCGGAGGCCGTCGCCGCCGTGGCCGGCCGGATCGAGCCACCCACCGCCGCCGGCCTCTGTTTTGCCGTTTTCCGGCGAGCCGCCGCCTCCATTGGCCACGCTGAGGTCATAGATGAGTCGGGCTCGCCGAGCCGGTTCCGAGGGTACCCAACACGACCCCTTTCCGACCAGTAGACGCCGTCGGCGATTGTCGCCGGAAAACCACCGGAAGTCGCCGGAAAACCGCCAGTAGCTGCCGGAAAACCGCCGGAAAATCGGAATTTCTGGAATTCGCCGGAATTCACCGGATCTTCCGCGGGGCTCACCCAGTGGAGCCCGATCGAGCTTCGGACGCCGATGAGCGCCGAATTTGAGCTCCGAGACGCGCGACGGAACCCTAGCCGTCGCCGATTGCCGACGACGTGAGGTATAATTACCTCTGATTTGATTATTTAAAATTGATTATGATTATTAGCATAGCATGGTAGCATGGACTTATTATTTATCATGATAATGCCTAATTACTGAGTGAAGTAATGATTGCATGATGATATTGAGGAATTGTAATTGAATAGTAAGTGAGCTAATGAGATAGAATGAGTTGGAGCATGATAAGTGATCATGAGATAACTTAGAAAAACACAGTAAAATTGGTATGAATAGGACGAGTTAGGATTATTTACTTTTATGATTATTTGATTGGTCATTGTGATGTATGATGATGGTGTTGTGTGTGATGTTATTGAGTTTGATGCATCATTTAGTTAGCGGGCGTTAGTATTTAGTTTTGATGTGTAGGTACGGAGTAGGAGCTCGCCGCCTAGGCGCGATGACACGCTTGGAGCTTCTACCAGGTCCGTTTAGGACTCGTCTTGTTTTACGCTCTTCCATTGTATGTTTATTTTATTATTGCAGGGCGGGTTAAGTGGCGTTTTATTGGATCCCACTTAACTCGGGCCATTTAATCGAATATTTCCGGATTAATAACCCCTCGAGGATGAGATCCCTCGAGGATGATTTCGAAAACAAGATCCACCACAAGTTGCCTTCGGGCCTATTATATGAATCCCTTCCCAGGCCTATATATATAGTTTTATCGAGTTTTCAGTGAGACGAGAGATGGAGAAATCGACTGCACGTACCATGCAGAGGATGCCGTGACAGTCAAAGCGGGCTCTGGATTAGTGCCAGCGGACTGTTCCATTCCCGAGGGATCCTGATAACTCCGCGTTTGAGTTCCTCACACCCGGAGAACGTGGAGGTTTACGGGTACTGTTTAGTACAGCGCATGTCCGGACTTGTGGTTCAAAGGGTACTAAAGGCGACTGCCTGAGAGTACTCGGCCTTCGTGCTCAAGGCCAGGAGAAATATGGAGGTAAGGAGAGGGCTTAGGATAAAGTTTCACGAGAAGTACTGAAAAGAAGTGCTGAGAGTAGCACAGTACCAGCAGCAGTAAGTTCGGGATGCTACCGGGTCTGCAGCCCAGTGGCTCCTCAGTAGTGCCCTTCAGAGTGTTCTTGAGGAAGTATATGGTTTTCGTTCATATGAGAGTTTGCTCTCATAGCCAGTTTGTTATAGTTATTTTCTTTTCGGACCAGTAACGCTTGTTACTGACGTTTTTCCTATATATATGTAGGTGATAAGCAGCGGAAGATGGATGGGCCGGCCAGGACGGAGGAGCAATAAGGTCTTCTGCACACACACATTGGGTGATTGAATATTTAATGTTTTTTTTTATGATATTATTTTATGAACATGCTATGAGTAAATGGTTGAGACATGACAATGAGATGAAATGAAATGATCAGAGTAGCGCAGCAAAAGTATGATGGGTTGAAACCCAAGCTTCAGAATGAGTGTATAGTAGATTAGATTCTGTGTGAATGAAATTGTTTGATAGTTAGTTACATATATTTTTATATGTATATTTGACAGGGTGGCCCCTAATTACATTTTTAGGGGAAATTCTGTCCCTTTTATTTTATAATTTTTACTAATTTTGATTGTAATTGTGTTGGTGTGAAGTTTAGGTTGCATGTCATCCATGTAGTATCATGTTAGGGTTTTATGAATTTATCCATGCATGACAAGTCGTATCTACATCTTAAGACGCCGAGATTGGATCCGTATGAGTTAGGTTCGGGTTAGCCAACCTAACCGGGGCCCGTAACATGCCGGTTCGGTTCACGAGCGTGAACCGGATTTGGGGTGTTACAAGGTAGCTCTATTCCAATCAGATTTGGCTCAAAGTGGCGTGGCCCCAACTTGTTTCGCCCAAACCTAGTCTTGGTCATGCAGCTAATTATGGCTGGCAACGATTGCAAAAAGCTAAAATTTTTAAATTTAAAAAATATATTTGTTAATAAATTTTATTATTATTCTAAAAATTTATTTTTAAATTATATTTTATTTCTTAAAATTAATTTTTTTAAAAGCCACAAAAGAGAGCCGACGACTATAGTTGGGCAACATTGCCCTAGCCAATATGGCTTGCCCAGGTTAGATTTGATCAGGGCAAAGATTTTAGTCTAGATGGTAGTACCCAAATTTGGCCAAGTTAGGAGCCAGTTGGGGTGGCTAAGGGTGTTTTTTTTAAAAAAAAAAGGGTAAGGGTACATTTATCCAAAATTATCTCAGGGCCTCAATGAATAATTAAAAAGTATTTTATCCTCAAAATGTCAAAAAGGTAATTACGGGACCCAATATATAAAAAAACCCACTTGTTGCCTGTCGCAATCCGCCATCTCCAAAAAAGATTTGACACTTCAACAATTTCTGTTAAAAATGTAATTCTCCTGATCTAAATTCCCGTTCATGTAACACTCAAATCAAACTTAACTCATTTCCATTAAATACTTTTTCTCCCCATATATATTATATAAGAAAGGCAAGCTTGCTAGCTTTTGTCAAAGTTGCACAGGAAGGCAAAGATAGAACATGGGAAAGCCTCATGCTGTGGTGATCCCATTCCCAGCACAAGGCCATGTTATACCCTTTTTAGAGCTCTCCTACTGCCTGGTTGATCGAGGCTTCCATGTCACCTTTGTCAACAATGAAATCACACACCAGCAAATCACTACCACACTGCTGGCCGAGAAGGTGTACACTCCCCATGATTGCATCAAAATGGTGGCGATCTTGGACGGGATGGCGCTGAAAGACAGGCACAACATTGGCATGCAGTGTGACTTCATGTTGGCCACCATGCAAGACAACTTTGAGGAGCTTCTGATAAAGTTAAACGAGAGTGAAGCAGACAAGGTCACCTGCATGATTGCTGATGGTAGCATGGCATGGGCGGTGGACGTGGCTAAGAAGGTGGGCATCTCGCAAATGGCCGCCCTTTGGACAACGGCTGCTGCAATACCTGCTTTGGGTGAAAGTGTTCCCGCGCTCATAGAGGCTCAGATCATAGATGACAATGGTTAGTTCCTTGCCATGTGCTGGTTCCATTTATCTATGGTGAAGAGATCATGTTTTGAAATGTTGGTCTTATCTATAAGTTTTATTTGAATATGTGCTTGGAAGTTTTATTTTTTTCACAGGTTTTGTAGCAGCACACCAGACGATAAACCTGTCGGTGACAATGCCACCTATGAACACAAACAACTTTGTGTGGGCGTGCTTCCCTGAGGAGATGCAACAGTCTATTTTCCACTACTTACTTACCTGCTGGAGAGCTACCAAAAATGCGAACTACATTATGTGCAATACCTTCAATGAACTTGAGCCGGCAGCTTTTGAACTGGTTCCTCACGTCCTCCCAATCGGCCCGCTGCTCCCAGCCCGCCGCTCCGGCCGGCCGGTGGGTCACTTATGGCCTGAAGACTCGTCTTGCTTGGATTGGCTAGATGAGCAGGCTGGTCAGTCTGTCATCTATGTTGCATTTGGAAGCTTCACTTTACTAGATCAGAGGCAGTTCCAGGAGCTTGCCCTTGGGTTGGAGCTGTCCGGAAAGCCTTTCTTGTGGGTTGTCCGACCTGACCTCATGGATGGATCAAATGGTACCTACCCAGAAGGTTTTGAGGCCAGAGTGGCCGGACGAGGAAAGATGGTGAGCTGGGCTCCTCAGCAGAAGGTGCTGGCTCATCCATCAATTGCCTGCTTCATATCCCACTGTGGCTGGAACTCCATCATGGAGGGAATAATCCACGGCGTTACCTTCTTGTGCTGGCCTTACTTTGCTGACCAGTTCTTCAATGCTACTTACATTTGTGATGTCTGGAAAACCGGTCTGAGGTTGGAGCTGGGAGAAGATGGAGTCATTACAAGAGATGAGGTGAAAACCAAAGTGGGAGCCGTAGCAAATGATGAAGATATAAGAGCAAGAGTCGCAAAGCTTAAAGAGACAGCGAGGTGGAACATCAATGGAGGAACATCTGCCATGAATTTTAATCAAGTAATTGAAAGATTTGATCAACAGTAGTGCCATCCATTTATGTGTGATTTCAGCTACGCAATATAGTCACATGCCTGGCTAGTTTTTTTCTTAAAGGCAAACGCATATACCAATCCCAAAACATACAAAGAGATTCGCCATTATACCTATAACAAGAGTCCACGGCCCAAAGCATCTAATATAGCATTCCCTAAGTTAGCCGGCATCCGATACGGGATAAAATATAATATTTTATTAAAGACGTATTTATGATTTTTAACTTGTTTAATGATTTTTTTAAAAATAATTAAGCCTTGTACTAATTAGACTAGAACGTTGATCCTAT
Organism: Piper betle; assembly: GCA_033002965.1. Taxonomy (NCBI): domain Eukaryota; kingdom Viridiplantae; phylum Streptophyta; class Magnoliopsida; order Piperales; family Piperaceae; genus Piper; species Piper betle. Next base: position 81,355 of record JAURVB010012315.1, read on the forward strand.
GATCCATAGTATGGCATGATGGTAGAGTCCAATACATAACCAGTTGTGTTCTTTACAGACTAGTTTAATTGATCAACAAGAGGTATAATTTGCCTATCAATCTCAACATCCTCATAGCTGGCACCAAAGGACAACCACAGTCCATTACTAACATTGCAGGCTGCATATGATGAAAAATGACACATACAATAGCCATACACATACCTTCGAAGTCACCAATTTGGGCAGGAGACGGTTTCTTCATCTTACCTCAACATGGATGATTATTGTATATTTTACGAGTATAGTAATATTTATAAGATCATTCTCACAATGAGTTGTATAATATTTTTTACTTCACTCTACTTTATTTTAATTAATATTTAACTAAACTAGACTAATTACTATTAAAACAAACACAATAATTGAATTTGAATATTCCTAATTTAACTCGACTCCCAGTCGAGGCAAAGGCTTTGATTATCTCTTAAAAACTAAGACTAAACTAATCTAACTATCAACAAATTCAATGAGAGGGTTTCTTCAATTAATTACGTTGTGTAGGATTTCCAACTTCATTTAGCTACTTTATAATACATTATTATTATTATTTCACCTATTTATAAAGTAATTAGGGTTGATAACTAAGGAAACTTATGTAATTGTAATGGACCACTTTAATTCAATTACTATATGTAACAACTTTAATCTTGTTCACCTAAGAATTGGATAAGAACTGTTGTCTTGTCCAGTTTGGGCCAGTCTCAAGTCAGTTCAAGTTAGTTTAACTTTTTGACCACAAATATGGGGCCTAAATGGCAGTATGAGCATATTATGGATATCAGGTATACCTGATATATAGATGATAGCTTTAATTCTGCTATAACAAAGCATGAGTTATCAGTGTATACTTGAGGCAAACATGTTCTTCGTTGTGTTAACTCAGAGTTTTAAGGCTAGATCTAAGTCGTATTTTTTCTTATTTGTTTGATTTGTTTCAGGTATCTCATTTACATGTATCTCATTATCCCTGTAGGTCCAGTTTGATTTGACTCTCATTTCTTCATCCAAGTTTAGGGGTTTTGATATACATTTAGTTTTCTTGCAACTATTTTAGTCCAAAGAGTCTCTGATAGTCTTCGAATCAATTTTGATTTTTGTCAGTGTCAATCCAAGTTTTCCAACTATATATATATATATATATATTGTATATACTCTAGGTGGACCCTACTAGACCTTCTAGTTGTTGCGGTTTAGAATATGTCATGTGGCAAGATCTAGTTCAGCCACATCAATTATATATTTCACCCATTTTTCAGGAGATTTCTCCCACTTTTTTGGATAATTTTCTACTCAAAGGCCGCCGACACTTTGGGTTGCCACCGCCTAGTCTCTGGCCAGCCTTTAGCTTCAAGACTGGTACCATTGTGACTACCTCGCGGTCGGCTATCAACCCATACCTATCACATACACCGACGCAGCCGCAATAGCCGCCTTTCAAGGCATTTTTGGTGCCGTTGAGCCACCTATAGCAAAGGTGATCACCCAGATCAACTCCCCTCTCTACGACTAAGCTTTTGAAACCAGCCTCGACCCTCGTTGTGGCCGCAATCACTGTTGGTGATGTCGCCATTCCTGCTGGTATTTTCTTCCTTTTATTGCTATTTTTTATCAGTCGCCATCCAGACACTGTCATCCATCACTCCAAATGCATTCCCCACTCGACGACTGACAAAATGAGCCTAGTCCAGCTGACTAATGCTGTAGGAATCGTTGCTGATGACCTCAGCTGCACCGCCGTTTGAACTTTCCGGCGATGGGCACTGCCGTCCTTGTTTGGCCCATTTACCATCATCACATTCGTGTCCGCATCCGTCTTCTTGTTCTTGTTCACAAGCCCGCCAGCCCATGTCCACCAATCAACATAGCCGATTTTCCAGTTAACCCAGACCAGGTTGGTTCAGCTTGATTTGGTCTGATTCAACTTATTTTCAGACCGTTTTGATCCATTCTTGCACTATTTTTGGTAATTTAAGAACCACCATATTAGTTTAGATGTATATTCACATGATTTAGCATGATTAGATGTTATGATTATTTTTCTTTATTTATCGTTTTATTTATTTATTTATTCATCATTATTTATTTATTTTTATTTATATGTTTATCATATATAATGAATGTTTACATGATTATTTGTTATTATAAATATTGTATTTACTTATAAATATTAGTCTTATTATGTTTACCAAATTGTATATATTAATATATTTATTTGTTTATTTGTTCGTTATGCATATGTTGTTATTTATTTGTATTTAATTATGTATTATTGTATTGTATGACTATGATAGTATTAATATTCATGATTAATGAGTATTAACTATTTGTTTGTTTATTGAATTATTATTATTATTAGTATTATTATTATATATATATATATATATATATCTTTACTAACACAAGTATATATTAATATTTACTTATGTTTACCGGTATATATATAGTATAATTATATTATTAAACATAAACAATATTCTAATACATCTAATCATAGAACATAACAATATTCTAGCTCCAAATAATAAAAAATACATCTAATCATAGAACATAAACAATATTCTAGCTCCAAATAATTGGGCAGGTTTGCTGACAGGCCCACAATAAGAATCATAGTTTGAGTTGACTCATCCTGAAATTAAGAATGAAAATTTTATAATTTATAGTGCAATTCCTTTCTTTTTGTAATTTATAGTGCAATTACAATAGAAGTCAGGTGAAAAACATAAGCATTATGACTATATTTAAACAAAGATAAATCCAAGGTGAAACACCTACTTGTGAAATTTATATCACCTCCACATCCTCCACGACATATATAATTGTTTCACCACATAATTGCTATCACATTTAAAATTGATGATAGAAAACTAATTTAAGCTTTGACTTCAAACGAAAAGCATACTACTAAGCTTTTATCTTGGATACCCACCTAATGCATCCATCCCCCTCAAAGAGGAAAAAATAATATTAAGATTTTTTGATGAAATTCAATGTTGTTGCCATTAAGTACACCTTTCTTAATTATAAACACGAGATACTTGCAAATATTATATATTCATTGTTAACAGAAACTCCTAGGGGTAGAGTTTAATAATGGCACTACAAGATATAATAAAAAAATAAAAGAAAGATGGCACAGAGAATTTTACGTGAAAACCTCAAGAATGAGAGCAAAACCATGAGTGACACTCAGAGCACAAATCCATTGTATTACTATTTCATACCTTCTTTTTCTTACCACTAACCATATGAACTTTAGAAATTTGAGACGTATTATACGGACAGCTTCATTTCTTCTCAAATCAAATAGTGGAAAACTACTAATACTATTTTCAATAGTGTCTTAATAGTGTGTTGAAATAACTTCATAAATCTCCACCTTGTTGATAAAAGTTTAATGAATTTGTAAGAACACTTCTGCTATGCCACTTTGGGCCGCCACTTTGGGCCGCCACCGCCTAGTCTTCGGCCAACCTCCAGCCATTGGACCGGTACCATTTTGACCATCTCATGGTCAGCTATCGACCCATACCTGTCACTAGCACTGACGCTGCCACAGTGGCTGCTGCAGTGTCTGCCTAGCCAACCCAACCCACCATTTTAGCTAACGCAAACTGAGTTGACTTGGCTAGACTCAGTCCAACTCGGCCCAGTTGACTCGACAACCTATTTCAACCTATTTTCGTCCATTTGTTTACTATTTTTGGTAATTTGAGGCTCCTTATATTAATCTAGATGTATTCTCACATTATTAGGCATATCTTGATGTTATGATTTATTTATTTATTTATTAGTTATCTGTTTGTTTATTTTATTCATTTATTCACTATTGTTTATTTCTTGTTATTTAAATAATTATCGTACATGATGAATGATTATATGATTATTTATTATTATTAATGATGTATTTATTTGTTGAAGTTATTATTAGTCATGTTTTTCTTATTTAATTTAATTAATTAACTAATTATTATTTATTTGCTCGGGCACATGTAATTATTTATTTGTGTTTAGTTATATGTTCATATGTTTGATAATTATATTATTATTATTCATGATTAATTGCTATTAACTATTTATTTATTTATTTACTTACTTGTATATGTGCTAATATTTACTCGCGTTTAGTTGTATATTTATTTAGTGTTATTTATATTATTATTGTTATTTATTATTTATCACTTTTCTTGATTTTACTTGTCCACCATTATTTTTAGTATTGTTCCTTTATTTTTTTGACTAACTTTATTTATTTGTTTATTGCTTGTACATGCCTCATTTTGTGTGCCATACATTAATCATTTATTTTCTTTGCATTGTCCTTATTTGAGTTGATGTTATCATTGATGTGAGCACATACCATGACCATGCATTATATAGAGTTGTAAATCTTTTACTTAGCGGTGGGTTCTGATATAGGTTCCGGAGTCTAAACTTGTTGTACATGTGCCGATACGCTTGGAGCTTAGATCATAAGTCTATTTAGACTCTTTCGAACCAGTCGATTCAATCATCAGTTCGAGTCGAGTCAGTTTCATAAATTGCGTACTGAGTCAAGGCTAGCCATGAGTTATGAGCGATGAGGGTCAAGTGTACCTGAATATATGATGATAACGTTAGAAAGATAATGAGGAATGAGTTATCAGAGTATATGAAAGTATATAGTATATCTTTTTTTATGTATTTGATCGTAAAATTATTTTTAGGGCGAATAACACATTAGGACACGTTATAGGGTAGTTTGTATGGGCTATTAGTTATAGAACATGTCATTGTGGTGTTATGGTGTGAATTATATTTTATGAGATTTTCCCCTATTTTTATGGATTTTGTTAGGATTTATTACAAGTTAGTTATTATTTTAACTCGAGTCGAAGTCGAGTCAATTTTTATTTATAATATTGTCACTGACCCATTTCTTTCCCCCGATGCTTCTCCTCCCCCAAACCCTCGACGCCACCATCCTGTTATCCCACTCCACATGGGTCATTTAGTTGATTATATTTTTGGATTAATAACTTGCCAGAATGAGATCCCTTGAGTTTATTTTCGAAAGTTAGATCTAGCCCAAGATGCCTTCGGGCCTATTATACTAAATTCCCCTCATAGGCTTATGTACATGTAGTTTTCGCATTTTCAGTGAGATGTTGGATGACAAAAAATCAACAGTCACATCTTGAGATAGGGTGTGCGTTCTTCAAAGCAGGCTATGGAATTGGTGAGTGTCCATTTCATTCTCAAGGGATCCTAATAACTCCACATCTGAGTTCCTAAAACCCGGAGAAGTGTGGAGGTTTACAGGTACTTCTATGTAGGGCATGTCTAGACTTGGGGCTTAAAAGGGTACTGAAGGCTTATGTCTGAGAGTACTCGGCCTCTGTACTCAAGGTTGTGGTCAAGGCCAAGAGTAATATGGAGGATGTAGACGGCTAAGAGGAAAAAGAATGATTTTCCCGTGCAAGGGATAGATTAAAGTAGCTAAGAAAAGAGAATAAGATAGAAAGGGGATGCTGTCGCGCGAAGTCGACGGCTCCCAGTTATTGCCCTTATGAGAGTTCTTGAGGAAGAAAAATGAAGTTTTTTTATTTATCTGGAGAGTCAGCTTTCCTATGTCAGTCTGTTATAAGTTATTTCTGAACCAGTAAGGATTGTTACTGACATCTTTTTATTATATATGTAGGTGAGAATTGCAAGCAATGAACACCATCGGGACTAGCGGAGGAGCAGTAATGAAATTGCACACACATGTGCTTGCCGACTATAATTGGTGATCTGTTGAACTATGTAAATAATGAAATTTGAAGGCTATTTTCTAAACTGATGTAAAGATATTATGCATGTGAATGAAAATGGAAAGTGGAAAATGAACAGGGTGAGCTACAGAGTGAAAATAACTAGAATGTGAAAAATATGGCTATGTTTGGACTGTGTTTTCAGATTTATTATTGTAATAAATATATACTAATTGTCATTGGTAAGGTGGCCCCTATTGCACTTTTAGGGGAGGCTTTATGCGTTTCTTTTTTAAAAATAGATATTTCTTTTGAACTTTTCATTTGTTTTGTTTGTTTGTGTACTTGTTTACATATCATGACATGCATGTAGTATATCGTTAGAGCCCAAAGATCATATCCATGCCTTTGCTTGTTGCATCACCATCTTGAGACGTCAAGGGTAGATTTGGGTCGGCTTGACTGAATTAAATAGATTAGATAGTTCAGTCGCCGGTAACATTTCCTGGGTTGGTTCACAGGTGAACCAAAACAGGGTGTTACATGTGAGCCGGTCCATAGCGGGTTCTGGATTAGTGAGAGGGATGTTCCATTCTAGAGGGATTCTGACAGGCAATCATCGTTAACTTGACCTAGTTTTTTGGTTCTTTAAATTTTCTATTTCTGTCTTGTGACATCTTTGTGCCTGCCTTTAATTGCCTAAATGTTTCTAGTTATGTTGAATCTTTTATGTGTCTTTTTCATGATTTTACTACATGGTCCCTCTAATCTTCTAATATGGAAGTGTTGCAGTGAAAGCAATGCACACTTTGTGAGGTGGTCTGATGGAAGCATACATTGTCTGATTGGGAATGAAATCCATGACATATCTGTGCAGGAGGCACAACATGATCAAACAAACCTTTTTCTTCGACACATAAAGGTTTTATATATCATTCTGATCAGAACTATAATGGACTTTGGATGGTTCCCTGCTGAATAATAGGTGTATGAAATCTTATCTCTTGCAGCTTGTATCAGATGGATTCAGAAAAGCTGCAATACATATTTGGCCGTATCATCAGCATAGTTTATGATGGCCCTGTTTAAAGGTTGGTCTTTAATTTGTATAACCTAATGTATGACAATATTGGTCTTCTTTGTAAAATAATAATATAGATTTGATCTTTTTTATGCATCTTGTAAGCTTGTGATAATGCAACTCCAGGGGATATTGCAATCACAAGGGAGGATATTAAAAAAAATGAGGTTCATGCCTTCATCTTTATCATCAAAGTCTCATCGACTTCTGACAGCTCTTGTTGATTCTCGGCCTAAAAAAGTTTACAAGGTCAAGAACTGCATCACTGACATTGATCCTGAGAGGGAGAAAGAAGAAAAAGAGAAGGTTAGTACAATATTCTATCTCTGACTCTTTACGTTTAACTTAGACAGATATGCTATTGAGCGTATAGCATCCTAAATGCGAGGATGAAAATCCACTTTCATAGGGGCTTCATGTGAAATTGATGATAATCCTTTATATACAAGGATATCACAAGTCACTAAATGTACTGGCTAATGCTGTCGGGTTTAATAAACTACATTCTGTGTCAGCTTCTTAAGGACTTTGCAAATGCTTATTGCAGGCCTAAGGACAAACAATCAGAGCAAATGATCTGCTTCACCGGAAAAGAGAGAAAATAAGCCGTAAATATTCTCGAACTGTGGAGAGAGGAGGCTTTTAGAGGAAGCATTGGATGGGGTTTATTTGCAAATAGTGCTTTCTCTTGTTTCTACTGTCCATCCATTTTCTCTTTTAATCAACAGATGCCTCATCTTAGATTGCCGATAGCATCAGTTTCACTAAGCTTCATTTTATTTAGTATTTTATGTAAGTCGAATAACTGTGAAATTTGCATCCATCAATAGAATTTCGCTTAAAAGGTAGTGGGCTTTGCAAAAATTTCGTTGGTCAGGAAACTGCCTTGTTTATTGGTGGCTAGCTTGCCTTTGGCAACATTTTGGTTCATGGTTCTGAGCAAATATGTAGTTTTTAATTCTCGATGTTGAGAGCAGAATTTGTTGTAACTCAATAATTGCGTTAGGAAAATTCTTTTATTAGATCCTATGGTATACATGGATGGATGGGACATGGTTTATATAATAATATTACGAGATAGTTCAGACAAATTATCTTCTCTTCGTGCCTTCCTTTTCCGGATGATGAACATGATGACTACTATCCGCGTCATCATTCACATCGGCATATCTTGAGGAAGATTTGGAAGAAGCATTGGCTGAGGAGCGTGTTTTGAATGCAAAGAGGTTGAGTTTCTCTAGTTTAGTGACTTTATGGTAGCCACTTTGGTACCTTTCTCTGATTTTGCCAGACCAGAACTAAGACTTTTTAGGCCTACTAACATATATGAAAAGCCCTAGGCTCAGTAGAACATTCTGTTGGGATTAATTAAACATCTAAATCTTCATTTCATCACATAACGGACAAGAAGTCCCAATTGAAATAGACACATGCAAAAAGAAATACTTTCTAAAAGTGACAAAAGTAATTTTTCATGGAAACCCCAAATTTAGGGAAAAACCACGGGTAGATGGTCGAATCTAATTCATTATATCATAACTTGATACATAAAATATCTACGAGAGAATAAACTCCTCAATACTAATTTATTATAATTTTTATATAATTAGTATTAACTAAAAATTAAGAAAATAGAGAATAACGGATTAAGAACTTAGTAAAGTTACCATTGACGATTGCAAACGAATATTAACAAAACATTTATATATTTTTAATCTACATAATTTTTCTCTTCTCTCTATGTTGCCCTTTTTACTCCACACCCCCCTTCAAAAAAGAAAAGCGTCAGATCATTGCTTTTTATCTCTTTTACAATGCAAAACACGTTTTCTACAAAATGTTGGATTTTGCCCAAAATAGGGTTGCTATTTTGCGTGTTTATGGAGGAGGGACAATGATAACTCTATAAAAGAGTTATTATTCTTTGCATTTCATGTTGATTTTTTATGTTTTGAGTGATTTTTATTTCAATTTTATTAGTTTAAATGCTTATTAGATATTATTAATAATGCGAGAAATTATTGTGAGTTTATTGTAAAAAGTGCTACTTAATACTATTCTAAGAGGGTATAAGAGTTAGAAGATTATCCTTAACCAACTAATGAGAGTTGGTTGCAAATGAGTATAAGGATAAGCCAGATCTTCTTAGAGATAAGCGTGATCTTCATGAAGATATGGTGTAAAGATCTTTAGAGATATGGATATCTTTGGACGTTAAGGATAAACATGCTCTTCTTAAGATATTCTTAATGATCTTTAGAGTTGCAAATAAACATGGAGAAGTTCTATTTAAGGGGACATCCTTTTGTGTAGAAAAAAAGAAAAAATAGAAGAACAACATTAGATGGCTAAGTGACGATGCGAAAGACGAGAGAAGAAAGACGAAGAAGTTGGATCAGAAGAAGAAGACGGTTTCTCCAAAAGAGTTTTTCTCTATTTTGATTTACTTTTCTTTGTAATTAATAATATCTTTCATATCACATATGAATTTCTTATGTTTAATCGAATACTTTACAGAGTACATTCTTTTCTAGGATTTTCAATCACACATAGTGCATGGATTAATAAAAGTTATTAATTTTTATTTATGTGATTATGATGTTGGATTATCTATTTTATTCTGTTCATTAATGCTATCATTAGCCTGATCACCTATTAATTGATGTAGAGATTTGATCTTGTCTAGAGATAGAAAGATTAAATTTATCAATGAATAAAATAGCCTTTGTTTATCTATTTTAGGTGATTTACATATGAGATAGAGATATATTCATATATCTTGGGTAACTGTTAAGGGCATAACTTAAAGTATCATTTTGCATACATAATTTCATAGAGATATAGGAGTTGGGTGCGAGTGATAAGTTTATGATGAATCTAAGAGATATTATAAATAATTAATTCCTATGGTTAATATTCTAAGTGCGTAATTCATAGGTAGAAGTTATAACTTTAATCATATAGAATACTAGGTAATATTGAAAATCCTAGGTTTGTCGTCTTGAAGTAAATATTTGATTTATATATTACATTTTAGATTAGTTTAGTCTTAAACCATAATTTAATCACTCTTTGAATTTATTTCTATTTAAGTACAATTAATTAAATTAGTTCTGGTAACTGAAAATTTCTAGTAATAATTCCTTGTGGGACAATACTTTCTTATCATTTTTATTACTTGATTTGGTACGTGCACTTGAGTTATAATTTACAAGTTAGACAACCCAACAAACCTCCCCTTCACGATTCCATGAAATACTTCTAGTTGGCAAGGGAAGCTCCATCCATGTTTGCTCCATTCCTATAGTAAGTATGTTTCTCTTTTGACACAACTTTAGTCATCATGTATGAAACATTCCTTTCAATATGAATTTTTATTAGATCAACAGATTACTTTCCAACACATTTCTTACCTAGTGAAATCTCCCATCAATATGTTTGCTCCTAGAATGAATTGAATTCTTACTCAGGTGTATTGCACTCTGGCTATCATAGTGGACAATGTATTTCTCTTATTTAACACCAATTTCATTTAAACATATCTTCGACCGTAGCATCTCCTTCCAAGCTTTTGTTGCATCAATAAATTTGGCTTTAGTTGTAGATAATGCCACACACTTTTGCAACTTAGAATGCCAAGACACAACCCCAATAGCAAAATTAACAACAAACCCAAATGTTGACCTTCTTGTCTCCAAGTCACTTGCCATGTCTGCATTGGTGTAGCCAACCAACAAATGTTTATCACTTCCAAAACATAAACATATTTTGGATGTACCTCTAAAATACCTCATTTTCCATTTAACTGTTTGCCAATGCTCTTTGTTTGGATTTGCTAAATGTTTGCTAACTGTTCTAACTACATATTCTATGTCCGGCCTTTACAAACCATAGCATACATCAAACTACCAACCGCATAAGCAAAATGAATCTTTATCATTTCCTTCATCTCTATTTCACTTAAGTCACTTTTCTTTAATTTGAAGTGACCCCCAAGTGGAACTCAAACTGGCTTTGCATCTTTTATGTTGAATTTTTTAAGCACCTTTTCTATGTACTTTTTTTGTGACACCCAAAGCTTTCTAGCTTCTCTTTCACGCCGAATGGACATTCTCAAGATTCGCTTTGCCGATCCCAAATCCTTCATTGGAAAGGATTTATTCAAGTTCTTTAAATTTCCAATCTTAGCCCCATCATGGACTACAATCAACATGTCATCTACATAAAGCAACAAAATAATAAAGTCAACATCATCAAACCTCTTGATGAATACACAGTGATCAGAAACAGATTTCTTGCACCCATTCCTTTCCATAAAAGATCAAACTTTTTGTACCACTGTCAGTAGTTTGATTCAAACCACACAAACTCTTTTTAGTCTGCACACCATCTTTTTTTTGTTTGACTTTAAAACCCTCTGGTTGCTCCATGTATATGGTCTCCTTAAGATCACTATGAAGAAAGGCTGTCTTCACATCTAATTGTTCAACTTTCAAATCCAAACGTGCAACCAAAGCCAAAACAATTCTAATAAAAAGACATTTTAACAATAGGAGAAAAATTTCATCGAAATAAATACCTTTCTTCTGTCCAAAGCCCTTCACCACCAACCTTGCCTTGTACCTTGGTTATGTGTTATTTTCTTTATGTTTGATTATCATTTGTTTATGCATCAATTAGTGTGGTCACCCTTGTTTTTTGTGATCTAGAGATTGAAAGGACTTTGAGAAACTTGCGTGCCGCTGGAAGAAGAGCACAAGAAGGTATTGAACAAGAAGTCATGGACCCACAACAACAACAAATGCCTCCACTTCCACCGATTGTAGCAGTAGCCAATGATGACAATAGGGCAATCCAAGAATGGGTTGTACCTCTTGCAAGAGGGTTACTGTAACACCCCAAATCCGGTCCACACTCGTGAACCGAACCGGCATGTTACCGGCCCCGGTTAGGTCGGCTAACTCGAACCTAACTCATACGGATCCAATCTCGGCGTCTTAAGATGAAGATACAACTCTCAAAGCATGGATGAATACACAAACCCTAACATGGTACTACGTGAATGACATACAAATCAGAGTGCACACCAAGACAATCCCGATAAAAATTAATGAAAACTTTGAAATATAACGGATAGAGTTTCCCCTAAAAATGCAATTAGGGGCCACCCTGTCAAATATACATATGCAAATATATATCTAACCATATATCAAATAATTTCATTCATATAAAATATAAAATCTAACATGCTGTAACTTATTTTAAAACTTGGGTCTCAACCCACTCCGCTGCGCAACTCTGATCATATTTTGCATTCTGTTATCGTGTCTTAACATTTCATTCATATCATATCATCATGCTCAAACATTTACTCATAGCATGTGTATAAAATAACATCATAAACAAACATTAAATATTTAATCACCCAATGTGTGTGTGCAGAAGACCTTATTGCTCCTCCGTCCCAGCTGGCTCATCCATCTCGTGCTTATCACCTACATATATATAAGAAAAACGTCAGTAACAAGCGTTACTGGTCCGGAAAATAAAATAACTATAACAAACTGGCTATGAGAGCAAACTCTCATCTGAAAGAAAACATCATACTCCACGTGAACACTCTGAAGGGCACTACTGAGGAGCCACTGGGCTGCAGACCCGGTAGCATCTCGAACTTACTGCTCTGCTGCTGGTACTGTGCTACTCTCAGCACTTCTTTTTCAGTACTTCTCATGAAACTTTATCCTAAGCCCTCTCCGAACCTCCATATCTCTCCTGGCCTTGAGCACGAAGGCCGAGTACTCTCAGGAAGTCGCCTTTAGTACCCTTTGAACCACAAGTCCGGACATGCGCTGTACTAAACAGTACCCGTAAACCTCCACGTTCTCCGGGTGTGAGGAACTCAAACGCGGAGTTGTCAGGATCCCTCGGGAATGGAACAGTCCGCTGGCACTAATCCAGAGCCCGCTTTGACTGTCACGGCATCCTCTGCATGGTACGTGCAGTCGGTTTCTCCATCTCTCGTCTCACTGAAAACTCGATAAAACTATATATATAGGCCTGGGAAGGGATTCATATAATAGGCCCGAAGGCAACTTGTGGTGGATCTTGTTTTCGAAATCATCCTCGAGGGATCTCATCCTCGAGGGGTTATTAATCCGGAAATATTCGATTAAATGGCCCGAGTTAAGTGGGATCCGATAAAACGCCACTTAACCCGCCCTGCAATAATAAAATAAACATACAATGGAAGAGCATAAAACAAGACGAGTCCTAAACGGACCTGGTGGAAGCTCCAAGCGTGTCATCGCGCCTAGGCGGCGAGCTCCTACTTCGTACCTACACATCAAAACTAGATACTAACGCCCGCCAACTAAATGATGCATCAAACTCAACAAACATCACCCAATACGAATAACATCCATCAACAATCAAGTAATCATAATGTAAAAATAATTCTACGTCATCCTATTCATACCAATTTTATACTGTTTTTCTAAGTTACGTCATACTCGATTAACATGCTCATATTTACTTATCTCACTAGACTACTTATCCTCCATTCACTATCAATCACATCATGTAACTTCATTCATACTCTGACATTCATCATGATAATTAATCAACCCTAGCATGCTATGCTAACAATTATCATCAATTTTAAATAAATCAATCGGAGGTAATTATACCTCACGTCGTCGGCAATCGGCGACGGCTAGGGTTCCGTCGCGCGTCTCGGAGCTCAAATTTGGCGCTCATCGGCGTCCGAAGCTCGATCGGGCTCCACTGGGTGAGCCCCGCGGAAGATCCGGTGAATTCCGGCGAATTCCAGAAATTCCGATTTTTCGACGGTTTTCCGGCAGCTACTGGCGGTTTTCCGGCGACTTCCGGTGGTTTTCCGGCAACCATCGCCTACGGTGCCTACTAGTCGGAAAGGGGTCGTGTTGGGTACCCTCGGAACCGGCTCGGCGAGCCCGACTCATCTATGGCCTCAACATGGTCGACGGAGTTGGCGGCTCGCCGGAAAATGGTCAAAACAGTGGTGGCGGCGGTGGGTGACTCGATCCGGCCGGGATGGGCGGCGCTGGCCTCCGTTCCGGTCGGGGACGGTCGTGGGTTGGTCGAAGACGTCGAGGTGACCACTCGATCACGGCGGCGACGGTCGCCGGCGGCGAAATCGGCAACGCGAAGCACAACGCGGGCGCGGCGATTGGCGAGGCGTTCCGGCGTCGCGGCGGCCACATGGTGGCCGGACCTGGTCGGGGCGGCAGGCCGACGTTGTCGCCGAGCTGGGCGGCGTCGGTCGATGGCCGGGCGGCGCCGACAGCGGCGGCGGTGGCGCGCGAACAGGGGCGGCGTGGGCGAGGGTTTGGGCGCGGGGAAGAAAAAGTCGGGGTGAAAATGGGTGGCAAACTCGTAAATAATACTTGACTCGTCTCCGGCTCGAGTCAAGTATCATAACTAACTCGTATTAAATCCTAAAAAATTCATAAAAATCGGGAAAAATCCCGTAAAATCAAACAACACCAAAAAAATTATAATGATATGCTCTAGAACTATCAACCCACCCAAAATGCCCGCGACGCGTCCTAACGCGGTAAACGGCCTAAAACTAATTCTACGATCCACTATATATAAAATAAAAAAATCACTGGCATACTCTCATATATTCTGATAACTCATTCTGTTCTGCTGTATTCATGACGTTATCATCATATACTTGGGTACGCATGACCCTCATAGCTCATACACGCGACTGACATCGGCTCAGTACACGTGTCCTGAAACTGACTCAACTCGAAAAATAACGGTCGACCCGACCGGTTCTGAATATAAAACCCTGACTCGAATCGTGGGTTTTACAGTTACAACTTAGTATTATTGCACCACCGGTGGATGCGACCCACTTCGAGCTTAAACCAGTTTTATTTAACATGTTACAAACTATAGGACAATTTAGTAGATTGCCTACTGAAAATCCTAATAGGCATATCATCGATTTCCTATCAGTTTGTGATAAGTATAAGCAACATGGTGTCTTTGACGATGCTCTTCGCATTCGCTTATTTCCATTATCATTAATAGGAAGTGTGAATGAGTGGTTGTCATCATTAGATTCAATTACCACTTGAGATGAATTTTCTAAAAATTTTTGTTAAAATATTTTCCTCCTAAAACTGCTAAATTACGTAACGAAATTTTATTTTTTTGCAGTTTGATGGTGAGTCACTCTTTGAGACATGGGAAAGATCTAAAGGATTGTTGAAAAAGTGCCCAACCATGGTATAGAAAGATGGATACAACTCTAAACTTTCTATAGCCGGTTGTTGGGGTAAACAAAGAACATAGTTGATGCAGTGGCCAATGGATTGTTTCTTAAGAAGAACCCACATGATGCTTTTCAACTGCTAGAATTGATGGTTCCTAGCAACCACCATGCAACACAAGAAAGGCACCCAAGGAGGATTAACAGAGTTTTAGAATTAGATGCACTTGCTGCTTTATTTGCTCAGGTTAGTTCTTTAGCTAATCAAGTTCAAAATCTTAATATGCAGGGACAAGTTAAGGCTATGGAGTGGCCAAGGACATTCTACAGGTCAATGGTAGTAGATCAAGTTAACTACGTAGGCAACTTTAATAGGAACAACAATCCTTATTCCAATACCTACAATGAGGCTGGCTCAATAGCCCTAATTTTTCATGGAATAATTCTCCACAATCGATTACTGTCCTCAATAATCCACCGCCTCCATCACAGCATTCTCTACCCCCTTCACTTCCTTTTCAGCCACAACAACCAGATTTGATCCAGATGTTTAATTCTATGCAACAAATTATGCAACAATTCATGCAGAATCAGCAACAACAACAACAACAGTTTATGCACCAAGTTATGGTGCAATTAAACAAGGAACCAAGTGAGCAACCCAAGGGTGCACTTCCCAGCCAACCAGAACAACTAAGGAAAGATGGTCAAGAGCATTGCAAAGCCGTAACAACCCGGAGTGGTATTACTTTACAAGAACTAGTTCAGCCCAATGAAGTTAAGGAAAAAAATGAAAACTAAACAACAAAAGAGAAATATGAGGTACATATAGAAGAGGTTGCAAAAAAGGTACGATTTCCTTCTAGATTAAGGAAACAAAGTGATGAAAAATATTTCAAAAAATTTCTTGATATATTTAAGAAATTATAAATTAACATACCTTTCGTTGAAACACTTGAATAGATGCCTAGTTATGTAAAATATTTGAAGGATATTCTAGCAAAGAAAAGGAGAGTAGATGACAATGAAGTTGTGGCCATGACAGAGGAATGTAGTGCTTTCCTCCAAATAAGACTACCTCCAAAGATGAAAGACCCGAGCAAATTTGTGATTCTATGTGCAATTGGAAGAAATATTCATTGTAATATTTTATGTGACTTAGGTTCTAGCATTAATCTTATGCCTTTTTCTGTTTTCAAAAAGTTAGGAATCTAGGATATTGCTCCAACCAACATTCCAATTGGCTGATTGGTCACTGGTATATCCTAAAGGAGTCATTGAAGATGTTTTAATAAAGGTTGACAAGTTTATCTTTCCTGTAGATTTTGTGGTGCTTGAAATGGAAGGAAGGAATGACGATATACCACTCATTGTTAGGAGAGGTTTCTTAGCAACTGGGAGAACACTGATCGACACAGCAAGTGAAAAACTTACACTTGTGGTAAACAACGATTGTGTCACATATAACATCTTTAAATCCATGAATTGCCCGGATGAAACATATGATTGTTCTAGAATTGAACTATTTAATAAAATAATGTACAAAAGGGGGTTAGTTGAGTGATTCATTACATAAAGCTATAAATTCTCTTTGTGAAGAAGATATTGATGTGGAAGAGATGGTTAAAGTATTAGATTCACAACCAATCTTACCTAGGAGATTCAGAGTTGTGGAAACTTTAGATCTACCATTCCACAGATTGCTACCATCAGTTGAAGTACCACCTATTTTGGAGATTATCAAAATGGTCGGGCTGTAGATGTTAAACCAAACACTTCTTGGGAGGCAACCCAAGTGATTTCTTTTAAAAGTTTATTTTTATTTGTAGATTTTTTAATATTTCTTTTTATTTTGTAGCATGGGACAAGTTCAAATTCATCATTCACGACAATCATCCACCGACTTATTAGTTGAGGGAGTCCTTGCTCTTCTCTTTATTTTTCTAACATGGAAGACAATGTTTAGTTTAAGTGGGGGGGGGTGATGCCTTAATTTTGTGCATATTGTTCATGCTCGACTCATGTTTAGATTTAGATATACATATATATAGTGTAGTTTAGTGTAAAAATTTTATTATGTAACAATATATTAGTCTCTTGTTCAATGATAGATACATGTGAATTAGTCTTACCTTTCTTGGGAAAACTTGATTAATTGATATGAGGGATGAACTAAGTAAAAGATTGCATTCGAGAGTTAGTTCTCTTATTATTTTCACAATCCTTTGGTTTAGATGATTTTAATTAATGTTTTGCAATAAGGATTTTACATGATGGTCATGACTTTTAGAATTTGCCCTAGCGACTTTTGAGGCAAAATATTCGGCTTGCCATGTCGATGGAAAATGATATAGGCAATTCTTTTTGATGAGTCTGGGCCTTTCTTCAAGCCTACCTAATATGAATTATCCTTTACACATAATTTCATGGCCTTTATTATACGTGTTTGTTTGATTACCCTTATTTTAGCCTTGCCCTTTTTATTGACAATATATCTGGCCGCTTGAGTCCTAGTACCCTAGTGTTTTGAATTCATTCTAAATTCTAACATGGATGAAACTTTGAGTAGTATGGGGAAGGCATTGCTTTTCATAGAGTGGTGATTGAGTAAATAGTGTGGATTTTCCTGACACTTTGCTTTGTAAAAAAAGAAGAAGAAGAAAATGGGAAAAAAAGATGAGGCAATGATCCTCCATCGGTACACACAAGATGAAAAATGGGCTTCCACTGGTTTGAAATAAAAAAAGCAGCAAATAGCTAATGGAAAATCAAAGCAAAGTTAGTTCTTATATTGAGTTAACTCGCTATTATATTTAAGGAAGTTTGTGTCATATTGTTACGGTGTTTGGGGATTTGTTGTACATGTATATTAGGATTTATAAAGGATTTTTAATGTTAGGGTGCATATTAGCCTCTGATTTTTTATCTTATTTATCCTATTTTTGGTCCCTAGCCCTTGGCCCCGCTACAACCTATAAAGACCTATTGATTCCATTGAATTGACATGGCCTACATTAGTGGAGATGGGAGCGAAAGGTAAACATATTTAAGCATGTGCTTAATTGTATTCTCTTAATTGCAGATGGGAATAATTAGCCAATGGATTATCTTACACATACACAGGGAAAGCCTTCTTTTGGGTGTGATTGATGAAAGAGAATTTCTGATTTGATTGACATCTTGTTGCCTCTGGATAGTTTGATTAAGAATCATATGAGAACATAATAGGGACTACGGATTTTTGTTTCGTAAAATTTTCTTGGTTATGATATTTTGCTCGGGATGCATAAAAGTTTAAGTTTGGGAGTGTGTTAAGTGTATAAAGAATATAATATTTACCCATATTTTTAATGTGATTTTGTACTTCCCGGGTATAATAATTATTAATTAGGTGATATTTCTCGTTTTATTCTAGTTAATTAATATTTTAGGAGATATGCTTAATTTTAGAGTTTAAATGCAGAAAAAGATAAAATAAATTAAGCTTTGGAATTGAAAGGTCATGGCCACCCAATGGTTATTATAAGGAGTTTACAAAGCTCAATGAGGATGGATGTACATTGGTTTGGTTGCATTTGAGTGTGTCGAGGTGTTGGAAATTTAAATAGACATCATAATCAATTAAAATACGTCGATTTGTGAACACCTTCTTTGACTTTCTTATATAATATACGTATAGTAAGAATACATTTGCTCATTCAACCTGATGGTTTAGATGGACGTAGATTTTGAGTTTGTGTTTTATAAAAAGAAAGCCCTATTCCTCTTTTACAGTTTTGTGTCCGTTGTTCATCTCCTTGTTAAATGTGCTGAAGCTTTCCGATTAGTTAAATACAAAATGTTGAGTTTTTGCTTGTGAATTTGTTGTTTACCTTTCCTGTTATTATTTGCAGCCGATTAGTAAAGATGTTATTATTTGCAGCCGATTAGTAAAGATCTACCGATGCTTCTCACGCCAGTCGCAGTTTGTAATGCACTAGGGCATGTGGTGCCAAATGTCTCTTTGGCTGCAGTTGCAGTGTCATTTACCCACACCATTAAAGGTACTTCCTGTATTCACCTAGTGCTAATGTGCAACCAGGAATGAGTTTTGCCCTGTTTGCTGCAAATTATTAAGGTAGTAGTAGTCCCAAAACGAAGGCTTATGCTAGAAAGAAAATTGACTTATGGTATTTTGTGCAATTTTCTCTGACTTGATTGGCTCTTTTGTGGTGTTTTTCTCTTTATCAGAACTTGAGCCCTTGTTATAGAAAAACATGCTTCTATAGACATGAAAGCGAACATAAGTCATAAATATATATTCAAAATATGAAAAGTTATAAATCATAATTACCTACTCGAAACATGAGAAGTCATAAGTCATAAATACATACATATTCGAAATATGAAGAGTCAATCTATAAAATATATAGAAATGAATCTATAAATATTATTAAATTACCATAATTTAATAAGATTAAAAACTCATTTCGAGATAAAATAACCAAGTTATTTTTGGGGTGTTACATGTGGGGCAAACTCTATGTCTTAACTCGGTGAGCTCGACTTCGACCTAACAAATGCAGACCACTACTCAAACCCTAAATAATGTGTGCATACAATAACATGCAAACAATCTTAAGTACGAAAAATGATATGACATGCAAGGGCATGTAATTAAACACACAACACACCACATTTCTCAGCCGTAACATCACATTCATATGCTAAGCGTATCAAAAAACTGTACAAAATTATAATAAATCAAATAAGGATGTTGAAATGAAGATCTCATTATTTTATGAAATACTTTTTGAGATTCAACCTATATACTTAAATCTAGCCATAGATATCGAAATGCCTAAAAGATTCCGGATAATTTATCTAAAAAAAACCCCTCTATGTTAAGCATCACTACATTAGGGAAATTGTAGCTAGAGGAGAAATTATTGTGAGGAAAATTTCCACAACTCACATTCTGCAGATATGTTGATTAAGTTAGTTCCTCTATCCAAGTCCAAGCATTGCTTGGATTTGATTGGAATTAATTGCATTTAGTGCCCTTATGGGCTTATTTGGCATAGCAGAAGTGTTCTTACAAATTCATTAAACTTTTATCAACAAGGTGGAGATTTATGAAGTTATTTCAACACACTATTAAGACACTATTGAAAATAGTATTAGTAGTTTTCCACTATTTGATTTGAGAAGAAATGAAGCTGTCCGTATAATACGTCTCAAATTTCTAAAGTTCATATGGTTAGTGGTAAGAAAAAGAAGGTATGAAATAGTAATACAATGGATTTGTGCTCTGAGTGTCACTCATGGTTTTGCTCTCATTCTTGAGGTTTTCACGTAAAATTCTCTGTGCCATCTTTCTTTTATTTTTTTATTATATCTTGTAGTGCCATTATTAAACTCTACCCCTAGGAGTTTCTGTTAACAATGAATATATAATATTTGCAAGTATCTCGTGTTTATAATTAAGAAAGGTGTACTTAATGGCAACAACATTGAATTTCATCAAAAAATCTTAATATTATTTTTTCCTCTTTGAGGGGGATGGATGCATTAGGTGGGTATCCAAGATAAAAGCTTAGTAGTATGCTTTTCGTTTGAAGTCAAAGCTTAAATTAGTTTTCTATCATCAATTTTAAATGTGATAGCAATTATGTGGTGAAACAATTATATATGTCGTGGAGGGTGTGGAGGTGATATAAATTTCACAAGTAGGTGTTTCACCTTGGATTTATCTTTGTTTAAATATAGTCATAATGCTTATGTTTTTCACCTGACTTCTATTGTAATTGCACTATAAATTACAAAAAGAAAGGAATTGCACTATAAATTATAAAATTTTCATTCTTAATTTCAGGATGAGTCAACTCAAACTATGATTCTTATTGTGGGCCTGTCAGCAAACCTGCCCAATTATTTGGAGCTAGAATATTGTTTATGTTCTATGATTAGATGTATTTTTTATTATTTGGAGCTAGAATATTGTTATGTTCTATGATTAGATGTATTAGAATATTGTTTATGTTTAATAATATAATTATACTATATATATACCGGTAAACATAAGTAAATATTAATATATACTTGTGTTAGTAAAGATATATATATATATATATATAATAATAATAATACTAATAATAATAATAATTCAATAAACAAACAAATAGTTAATACTCATTAATCATGAATATTAATACTATCATAGTCATACAATACAATAATACATAATTAAATACAAATAAATAACAACATATGCATAACGAACAAATAAACAAATAAATATATTAATATATACAATTTGGTAAACATAATAAGACTAATATTTATAAGTAAATACAATATTTATAATAACAAATAATCATGTAAACATTCATTATATATGATAAACATATAAATAAAAATAAATAAATAATGATGAATAAATAAATAAATAAAACGATAAATAAAGAAAAATAATCATAACATCTAATCATGCTAAATCATGTGAATATACATCTAAACTAATATGGTGGTTCTTAAATTACCAAAAATAGTGCAAGAATGGATCAAAACGGTCTGAAAATAAGTTGAATCAGACCAAATCAAGCTGAACCAACCTGGTCTGGGTTAACTGGAAAATCGGCTATGTTGATTGGTGGACATGGGCTGGCGGGCTTGTGAACAAGAACAAGAAGACGGATGCGGACACGAATGTGATGATGGTAAATGGGCCAAACAAGGACGGCAGTGCCCATCGCCGGAAAGTTCAAACGGCGGTGCAGCTGAGGTCATCAGCAACGATTCCTACAGCATTAGTCAGCTGGACTAGGCTCATTTTGTCAGTCGTCGAGTGGGGAATGCATTTGGAGTGATGGATGACAGTGTCTGGATGGCGACTGATAAAAAATAGCAATAAAAGGAAGAAAATACCAGCAGGAATGGCGACATCACCAACAGTGATTGCGGCCACAACGAGGGTCGAGGCTGGTTTCAAAAGCTTAGTCGTAGAGAGGGGAGTTGATCTGGGTGATCACCTTTGCTATAGGTGGCTCAACGGCACCAAAAATGCCTTGAAAGGCGGCTATTGCGGCTGCGTCGGTGTATGTGATAGGTATGGGTTGATAGCCGACCGCGAGGTAGTCACAATGGTACCAGTCTTGAAGCTAAAGGCTGGCCAGAGACTAGGCGGTGGCAACCCAAAGTGTCGGCGGCCTTTGAGTAGAAAATTATCCAAAAAGTGGGAGAAATCTCCTGAAAAATGGGTGAAATATATAATTGATGTGGCTGAACTAGATCTTGCCACATGACATAATCTAAACCGCAACAACTAGAAGGTCTAGTAGGGTCCACCTAGAGTATATACAATAATATATATATATATATATATAGTTGGAAAACTTGGATTGACACTGACAAAAATCAAAATTGATTCGAAGACTATCAGAGACTCTTTGGACTAAAATAGTTGCAAGAAAACTAAATGTATATCAAAACCCCTAAACTTGGATGAAGAAATGAGAGTCAAATCAAACTGGACCTACAGGGATAATGAGATACATGTAAATGAGATACCTGAAACAAATCAAACAAATAAGAAAAACTACGACTTAGATCTAGCCTTAAAACTCTGAGTTAACACAACGAAGAACATGTTTGCCTCAAGTATACACTGATAACTCATGCTTTGTTATAGCAGAATTAAAGCTATCATCTATATATCAGGTATACCTGATATCCATAATATGCTCATACTGCCATTTAGGCCCCATATTTGTGGTCAAAAAGTTAAACTAACTTGAACTGACTTGAGACTGGCCCAAACTGGACAAGACAACAGTTCTTATCCAATTCTTAGGTGAACAAGATTAAAGTTGTTACATATAGTAATTGAATTAAAGTGGTCCATTACAATTACATAAGTTTCCTTAGTTATCAACCCTAATTACTTTATAAATAGGTGAAATAATAATAATAATGTATTATAAAGTAGCTAAATGAAGTTGGAAATCCTACACAACGTAATTAATTGAAGAAACCCTCTCATTGAATTTGTTGATAGTTAGATTAGTTTAGTCTTAGTTTTTAAGAGATAATCAAAGCCTTTGCCTCGACTGGGAGTCGAGTTAAATTAGGAATATTCAAATTCAATTATTGTGTTTGTTTTAATAGTAATTAGTCTAGTTTAGTTAAATATTAATTAAAATAAAGTAGAGTGAAGTAAAAAATATTATACAACTCATTGTGAGAATGATCTTATAAATATTACTATACTCGTAAAATATACAATAATCATCCATGTTGAGGTAAGATGAAGAAACCGTCTCCTGCCCAAATTGGTGACTTCGAAGGTATGTGTATGGCTATTGTATGTGTCATTTTTCATCATATGCAGCCTGCAATGTTAGTAATGGACTGTGGTTGTCCTTTGGTGCCAGCTATGAGGATGTTGAGATTGATAGGCAAATTATACCTCTTGTTGATCAATTAAACTAGTCTGTAAAGAACACAACTGGTTATGTATTGGACTCTACCATCATGCCATACTATGGATCATAGGATCAACGTTCTAGTCTAATTAGTACAAGGCTTAATTATTTTTAAAAAAATCATTAAACAAGTTAAAAATCATAAATACGTCTTTAATAAAATATTATATTTTATCCCGTATCGGATGCCGGCTAACTTAGGGAATGCTATATTAGATGCTTTGGGCCGTGGACTCTTGTTATAGGTATAATGGCGAATCTCTTTGTATGTTTTGGGATTGGTATATGCGTTTGCCTTTAAGAAAAAAACTAGCCAGGCATGTGACTATATTGCGTAGCTGAAATCACACATAAATGGATGGCACTACTGTTGATCAAATCTTTCAATTACTTGATTAAAATTCATGGCAGATGTTCCTCCATTGATGTTCCACCTCGCTGTCTCTTTAAGCTTTGCGACTCTTGCTCTTATATCTTCATCATTTGCTACGGCTCCCACTTTGGTTTTCACCTCATCTCTTGTAATGACTCCATCTTCTCCCAGCTCCAACCTCAGACCGGTTTTCCAGACATCACAAATGTAAGTAGCATTGAAGAACTGGTCAGCAAAGTAAGGCCAGCACAAGAAGGTAACGCCGTGGATTATTCCCTCCATGATGGAGTTCCAGCCACAGTGGGATATGAAGCAGGCAATTGATGGATGAGCCAGCACCTTCTGCTGAGGAGCCCAGCTCACCATCTTTCCTCGTCCGGCCACTCTGGCCTCAAAACCTTCTGGGTAGGTACCATTTGATCCATCCATGAGGTCAGGTCGGACAACCCACAAGAAAGGCTTTCCGGACAGCTCCAACCCAAGGGCAAGCTCCTGGAACTGCCTCTGATCTAGTAAAGTGAAGCTTCCAAATGCAACATAGATGACAGACTGACCAGCCTGCTCATCTAGCCAATCCAAGCAAGACGAGTCTTCAGGCCATAAGTGACCCACCGGCAGGCCGGAGCGGCGGGCTGGGAGCAGCGGGCCGATTGGGAGGACGTGAGGAACCAGTTCAAAAGCTGCCGGCTCAAGTTCATTGAAGGTATTGCACATAATGTAGTTCGCATTTTTGGTAGCTCTCCAGCAGGTAAGTAAGTAGTGGAAAATAGACTGTTGCATCTCCTCAGGGAAGCACGCCCACACAAAGTTGTTTGTGTTCATAGGTGGCATTGTCACCGACAGGTTTATCGTCTGGTGTGCTGCTACAAAACCTGTGAAAAAAATAAAACTTCCAAGCACATATTCAAATAAAACTTATAGATAAGACCAACATTTCAAAACATGATCTCTTCACCATTGATAAATGGAACCAGCACATGGCAAGGAACTAACCATTGTCATCTATGATCTGAGCCTCTATGAGCGCGGGAACACTTTCACCCAAAGCAGGTATTGCAGCAGCCGTTGTCCAAAGGGCGGCCATTTGCGAGATGCCCACCTTCTTAGCCACGTCCACCGCCCATGCCATGGTACCATCAGCAATCATGCAGGTGACCTTGTCTGCTTCACTCTCGTTTAACTTTATCAGAAGCTCCTCAAAGTTGTCTTGCATGGCGGCCAAAATGAAGTCACACTGCATGCCATGGTTGTGCCTGTCTTTCAGCGCCATCCCGTCCGAGATCGCCACCATTTTGATGCAATCATGGGGAGTGTACACCTTCTCTCCCAGCAGTGTGGTAGTGATTTGCTGGTGTGTGATTTCATTGTTGACAAAGGTGACATGGTAGCCTCGATCAACCAGGCAGTAGGATAGCTCTAAAAAGGGTATAACATGGCCTTGTGCTGGGAATGGGATCACCACAGCATGAGGCCTTCCCATGTTCTATCTTTGCTTTCCTGTGCAACTTTGACAAAAGCTAGCAAGCTTGCCTTTCTTATATAATATATATGGGGAGAAAAAGTATTTAATGGAAATTAGTTCAGTTTTATTTGGGTGTTACATGAACGGGAAATTAGATCGGGAAAAAGTATTTAATGGAAATTTGATTTGGGTGTTTCAGCCCAACCAAGGAGTATGGAACCAATTCTCTTTCTGAGATTAATTTGGTTGAAATATGTAACTATTTCAACCAAGGAGAATGGAACCAATAGTAGGAGCGTGAAAACTCATATTATTGTACGGCGCACTTTTAGTTGTTTGATATTTTTAACGCATTTAGAAGTTGATAAGTCATAGTCTTTGGCGTAGATGTCGGACTCCAACAGCCAACAAGTGGATTCCATAATCCATATTTTCAACGCATTTAAGGTCTTGACAGAAGTTGTTGACGTCATAACTTTTACGTACATCGCGGACAGCACGCTTTAATCTGTTTGATATTTAACGCATTTATTTTTTTGACGGAAGTTGTTGCTATGTCAAATCTTTTTATTAGATGGCGGATAGAAACAGACAAGTGGATTTTTTTGATATATTGATATATGTCAAATCTGATTGGGGTAGAGCTGCCCCGGCGCACTTAGGGCGCAGCTGACAGCGCTTTCTTTATATACAAATGGAAAGGGTGGGGGTAGGTTTGTCAAAAATAATTTTAGGATCTCAAATCTATATTGAAACGTGTTTTGTCCTGAATATGCCAAATAAACAATTAAAAGGGCGAGATATATTATTGAAATGTATTTTACTGCATATTGCATTTACCTTTCACAGTTTGCCGGAGGGAGCTATCAGGCCAACTGCATCTGGTCATCCCACGTGCCACGTGACAGTATCAAATCAAGGTTCATCCCATGTGCCATAAGACAATATAAAATCGAGGTAGTATCAAGAAGCATTCAATATTCCCAAAACACAACATATTAATTTAAATTCCTACTTTGTCCGCTCAAATATAATATTGAAAACACTACGAGAGGAATTATTTTCTGGAGTTGG
This sequence comes from Piper betle, assembly GCA_033002965.1. NCBI lineage: Eukaryota > Viridiplantae > Streptophyta > Magnoliopsida > Piperales > Piperaceae > Piper > Piper betle. The sequence continues at coordinate 107,847 of JAURVB010012315.1, forward strand.
GGAAGGCGAGGGACAGAGCATTCAAATTACAATAAATTGGTTTGGAGGTAGAATAGACACTAAAAGCCACCGTATATGAGATTACTCGAACTCAATTGGGAACAAAAAAATTGGGGCATATAACGTAATACCCCCCAATTCAGCTGGCGGTGCGAATCAAATTAGAGTATTAGATCATCGACTAATACTCTTGATTACTTAAAATGAAATACTGAAGGCTTAACTATTCGAGTTGTTAAAAGACATAAGATTTGAAAGAATCTAATGTACATCCAAAAAAAAAAATGCATAGGCTCTTATGGCTGAGCTCATATAAATAAGATATTTTAAATAAATCCAAATTATGATGGGACTTCAAACCCTAGAAAAAATTCGATATAGTCTTCCTCATAACTACGAGGGAGGAAAATTTTTACAAAACTTTATAATTTCATATTTTATAAAATCCACACGACATTCATATTTCATACATTTTACACACAAAAAAGTCACAGAGGTGTTCCACAAAAAAGTCATAGATCATTTACAATCCAAATTACATTCTCTATGCTATTGGTTTGCTTGGTCTTCGCACGGGCCCTTCAACTTGCAAAACAAAGTCAAGAAATTCCTCTAAACTATGTATCTTCTTCGCTCCAGGTACCAGGTAATATGATTTAACATACCTAAGTTAATTTTATCCTTCAATTCTAAGACTCCGGAGGTTAGAGAATTTTTGCACGAATGATTTGACCTTCATGCCCAGAATATACTATCTGCAAAATAGTTCAAACATAGGTTCAAACAAGGGTAGAAAAATAGCACTAAAATGAATTTTGACCAGGATCTCATCTTTTCGAAATTTATATTAAGGGATCTCAACCTTAAAGTTTAATTAATCCAGAAAATTTGATAATAAGGCCTGTAAGTAGTGAGATTTAATAAAACATCACAAACTACATTCAACGATATCAATTAAAACGGTGACAGAGCCAACTAGCAGACCGAGCAGAGAGGAGGAATCCTAAGAGACCTGTGGTGTAACACCCCACCAAAAATAAGATCGAGCAAAGAGGAATCCTAATAGACCTGTGGCATAACACCCCAAAAATAAGGTTATTTTATCTCGAAATGAATTTTTAATATTATTAAATTAAGGTAATTTAATAATATTTATAGATTCATTTTCATATGTTTTATAAATTACCTTTTCGTATTTCGAGTGTGTATGTATTTATAACTTATGACTTCTCATATTTTGAGTAAATAATTATGATTTATGACTTTACGTATTTTAAATATGTATTTATGATTTATGGCTTTTCGTGTTCGTTTTCATGTCTTTATGGATTGATTTTTCGTATTTCGTGCGTATATGCATTTATAACTTATGACTTCTCATGTTTCAAATAAGTAAATATAATTTATGACTTTTCGTATTTCGAATATGTATTTATGACTTATGACTTTTCGTATTTGTTTTTACGTCGACCGAAATGAAATGTTAAAATCTCATAATTTAACTATTAACATACAACTCAGCGGAAGTAGATTTTAAAAAAAACATAGGCTAGAACTACTCAACAGCCAACAAAAATCATATATAAAAACACACACATACATAACCACCCACATACATAATCATGCACTTGGCACTTGTCATACGTAACATCCTTAAATATATACATATATATACATATACCTGAATCGAGTCGACGGTAACAACCTCATCATACTTGAACCACCCACATACATAATCATGCACATGTCATATTGTAATATCCTAAAACATATATATGTACCAAAATCTAGTCGAACGTAACAGCCTCATTAATATCTACATGTACTAGAATCTAATCAACGATATCATGTCTCATCATACTTGAACTTTCATAATCATCTACATGTACCGTCATTTTCATAATCATCTACATGTACTTTCATAATCATCTACATGTATCATCTACATGTACCAGAATTGACAGTAACATGCTCTCATCATTCTTAAATACACCCATAAAACATTGCACACATAACATATACATAACCAGAGAAGCACACATTAACACATTCCAAAATGATGCCCATAAAACACTGCACACATAACATATACATAACCAGAAAAGCACACATCAACACATTCTAAAATGATGCACATACACATATAAAAAAAAGATAACATTGTCATATCATACAGAAGAGCACACATACGCATATACATAAAATAACATCACACACGAAAATTGCCTCCCTCTCTTGAGAGAGATATGCTTATGTAGACATGAAAACAAACATGAAAAGTCATAAGTCATAAATACATATTCGAAATACAAAAAGTCATAAATCATAATTACCTACTCGAAACATGAGAAGTCATAAGTCATAAATACATACACACTCGAAATACGAAAAGTCAATCCATAAAACATATGGAAATGGATCTACAAATATTATTAAATTACCTTAATTTAATAATATTAAAAACTCATTTCGAGATAAAATAATCTAGTTATTTTTGGGGTGTTACATGTGGGGCAAACTCTATGTCTTAACTCGACTTCGACCAAACAAATGCAGACCACTACTCAAACCCTAAATGATGTGTGCATACAATGACATGCAAACAATCCTAAATACAGCAAATGATATGATATGCAAGGGCATGTAATTAAACACACAACACACCACATTTCTCAGCATTTAACATCACATTCATATGCTCAGCATGTCAGAAACTATACAAAATTATGATAAATCAAATAAGGATGTCGAAATGAAGATCTTCTTATTTTATGAAATACTTTTCGAGATTCAACCTATATACTTAAAATCTAGCCATAGATATCGAAATGCCTTAAAGATTCCGGATTATTTATCTGAAAAAACCCCTCTATGTTAAGCATCACTTCATTAGGGAAATTGTAGCTGGAGGAGAAATTATTGTGAGGAAAATTTCTGCAACTCAGTCTAGTCTGCAGATATGTTGATTAAGTTAGTTCCTCTATCCAAGTCCAAGCATTGCTTGGACTTGATTGGCATTAATTGCATTTAGTGCCCTTATGGGCTTATTTGGCATAGCAGAAGTGTTCTTACAAATTCATTAAACTTTTATCAACAAGGCGGAGATTTATGAGGTCATTTCAACACACTATTAAGATACTATTGGAAATAGTATTAGTAGTGTTTCCACTATTTGATTTGAGAAGAAATGAAGCTGTCGGTATAATATGTCTCAAATTTCTAAAGTTCATATGGTTAGTGGTAAGAAAGCGAAGGTATGAAATAGTAATACAGTGGATTTGTGCTCCGATGTGTCACTCATGGTTTTGCTCTCGTTCTTGAGGTTTTCACGTAAAATTCTTTGTACCAGTCTTTCTTTTATTTTTTTATTATATCTTGTTGTGCCATTATTAAACTCTACCCTTAGGAGTTTCTGTTAACAACGAATATATAATATTTGCAAGTATCCGGTGTTTATAATTAAGAAAGGTGTGTTTAATGGCAACAACATTGAATCTTCATCAAAGAAATCTTAATATTATTTTTTCTCTTTGAGGGGGATGGATGCATTAGGTGGGTATCCAAGATAAAAGCTTAGTAGTATGCTTTTTGTTTGAAGTAAATGCTTAAATTAGTTTTCTATCATCAATTTTAAATGTGATAGCAATTATGCGGTGAAACAATTATATATGTCGTGGAAGGTGTGGAGGCGATATAAATTTCATGAGTAGGTGTTTTACCTTGGATTTTATCTTTCTCTAAATATAGTCATAATGCTTGTGTTTTTCACCTGACTTCTATTGTAATTGCACTATAAATTACAAAAAGAAAGGAATTGCACTATAAATTATAAATTTTTTATTCTTAATTTCAGGATGAGTCAACTCAAACTATGATTCTTATTGTTCGCCTGTCAGCAAACCTGTCCAATTATTTGGAGCTATAATATTGTTTATGTTCTATGATTAGATGTATTTTTAATTTTGATTTAGGTTAATCTACCTTTTTTATGTGAAGTTTGTATTTGGGTGTTTTTAGTTGTGTAAATTGTAGTTGGCACACTTCTGAGAGTTAACTCGGAAACTGGATTGTTCTTTGATTCTAGCTATTGTCCTGTACCTCTTGCTCAACAATATATTGGAAAAAGTGAGCCGAATTCCTCCATATGCAATGAATTGTTAAATGAGATTTGCTACAATAAGGTCTATCTTCTCATTGATGTGGCTTTTCTATGTGTGATGATACTTCTATTGCATGGTAGCTAACTCTTCAAATTTAGAGGAATAAGAGAATGGGTTCCAAGAGGAATACTATGTGCTATGCTTGGCAGCTTTCCTTGGTATAACATCTTTATGATAGCATGGATGGATGATGATATTGCGGGTTGCCTTTTCAATGTGAAGTGAAGTTATATTTGTGAGCAAGTGAAAGTAATTTGTACCCAAGGAATGAACTTATACTATGAGATGACCTCCAAAAATGTTTTTAGGGCATGTTCTTGTCAATTTCATAAAAGATAGTAGCAATGGGATTTCTTGGATTTATTTGAGTTGTGACTGTGCCACAACTAGTATTTTTTGATGCTTTGATTGATGTGTCTCATGAAATACTATTAGAATGTAAGTTATTATAGTTTATTTAAATTCTCAAGATAAGTAAGTAGTCTATTGTGAATCCCGTTGGTTGAGATTGTAGTGAAGGAGGTCTAGTGAGTCCTCGAGATTTGGATGAAGATGGGAAATAAGAATACTTTTAGTGCGAGGCAACCTCTTAGACTTGAATGCTTTAACAATGAAGGAATTAAATGTCTATACAAAGACTTAAGGGTGGAAATTTTATTTAGAAAACCTCATACTAAGAGATGGCTAGTGGGAGGAGTAAGAGGAGCTGCTAGGAGTTTTAGAAGATTGGAAGGATAGGTAAGAAGCTAACCTTCAGGATTGCATGCATATTTCTTATGATGAATTGATTGCACATTTATAATATCTCTTAATGTTGCAGTCTGGATATTTATTCAGCTGATGAGTTCTCAAACCTGAGTATGTTACTTAGCGGCTATTTATTGTGTATGAGTTAATAAATGTGTTATGTGTTGAGTTTATTGAGGAATTACCAGAGTAGAGCATCCAAGTTGTGTTTTAGAAGTAGCCCCACAATATCTTACGTTAGGATATTGATGATTGTGCATGTTTCATGGTCCTTGTAGGCATTAGTAGTTATAAATATAAATGAGGAGCTAGTAGTTCAGGCTCCTTTTTGTGCATCTTTGTGTTAACATCTCCCTATTGGTGCAGGTTGTAGAGTCATTAAAGGAACGTCATCAAGCTATGGTATTTGTTCATACACGAAAAGACACTGGAAAACTGCAAGAATGCTGGTATCATGTTACTGCTTGTTTCTCCGGTTTCTTTTGCTAGATACTTCTCATTAAGCTGAATATATATTTTGAGATGCGTTATCCTCTATTTGCAATACTATCGAAGAGGTTTTTGCTTTTCTTTTTCCAATGTTTTTGTTACACTATCGTATTTAATGCGTACTACTTGTGTTTACTTGGCATTTTGTAACAAAAATGACTGCCCATGGTGAATATTGACAAGCACACCCCTACTTTTATACCCAAAACTTCTCCGCTTGGCGTTAAATGTGATACTCCAAATCATGGGGGTGTTTCATTTTACCTCAAGAAATTCAATTATTAAAATTCCTCAAGCTCATAGGTCCATGATATGAGGGCAATATTTGGCCTACATCCAACACGACCAATTTTGCAATCATACCAGTTGCAAGTTGCAACAACCAGCACACGTGCAAAATGATGGTTTGGGTTCATTTCTGTAAAGTAACTATGTAAACCCTGTGATTCGAGTCAGGGTTTTATAGTCTAAATTGGTCGGTTCGACTGTTATTTTCAATCGGGTCAATTTTAAAACATGCGTATTGAGCCAAGGCCGGTTTTATGTTATGAACTATGAGAATCATGTGTGTCTAAGTATATAATGATAACGTTAGTAAGACAGCAGCAGAATGGGCTATTAGAATATGTGAGAGTACACTAGATTTTTTTATATTTATTTTAATTAGATCGTAGAATTATTTTTAGGTCGAATAATGTATTAAGACGCGTTACGGTCAGTTTGGGTTGGTTATTAGTTATAGAGCATGTCATTATAATGTTATGTGCATTATGTTTTATTGGAATTTTCCTTCCTTTTTTGGATTTTTTAGAATTATTATGAGTTAATATTATTTTTTTTGAAGTCAAAGTTGAGTCATGTTTTAATTACAAGACGACCATTCGTTTTCCTCACCGACCACCCGTTTTCTTCTCCCTTGATATCTATTTATTCCACACCTCCGACACTACCGCCACCATCCTCCTGACCCAACTTGCTTCTTCTTTTGCTCCCTTCCCTCTTCCCCACAATCCTCACTCGAGTTGGCCACAACCTTGTCGCCATCGCTGCATGATTAACGATTAAGTATAGAAATTTATTTGATTTTATTTGATTATTTTATGATTTTGGTGTATTGTAAATAAGTGTTGATTTAAATTTAAATGCATGTTGAAAGATGATAATAATAAATTAGAGTTTGAATTTAAATGTGCGTTGTCTTGTATAGATTGATAAGGAATGTAGCATTCATGCATTATACTGGGCATTAGTATTTAGTCTTTATGTATAGGTACGGAGTAGGAGCTCACCGCCTAAGCGCGTAGACACGATTGAAGCTTCTACTAGGTTCGTTTACTACTCGTTCTTATTTTATTCTTTATGCTATTGTATGTTTGTTGTATTATTTACAGGACGGGTTAAGTGGCATTTTATTGGATCCCACATAACCCGGGTCATTTAATCGATCGATTTTCCGGATTAATAACCCTTGAGGATGAGATCCCTCGAGTTTGATTTTGAAAACAAGATTCACCACATTCGCCTTCGGGCATATTATATAAATCCTTTCCCAGACCTATATATATATAATTTTTTTGAGTTTTCAGTGAGACAAGAGAAGGGAAAATCGACTCACATGTACCATGAGCGGGTGCACATGCCAGCCAAAGCGGGTTTTGGATTAGTGAGTGGGCTATTTCAATCTTGAGGGATCCCGACAATTCCTATTTTGAGTTCCTCACACCTGGCGAAACGTGTAGGAGGTTTACGGTTACTATTTAGTACAGCGTATCTTTGAACTTGTGGTTCAAAGGGTACTATTAAAGGCGACTGTCTGAGAGTACTCAGTTTTTGTACTCAAGGCCAGGAGAATTGTGGAGGTAAGGAGAGGGCTTAGGATATACTAGTAGTCTTGAGAAATCAGCAAATGAAATGAGAAAATGTCAAGAGTGGCATCAGCAGCAGCAGAATAGTCAGTTCTGGATGCTACTGGGTCTGAAGCCTAGTAGATCCTCAGTAGGAGCCCTTTAGAGAGTTTACGAGAAGTATATGAATATTTTCTTTCATATGAGAGTTTGCTTTCATAGCCTATTTGATATTATTTATATTTTTGGACCAGTAATAATCATTACTGATGTGTTTTTATAATATATATAGGTGATGATCATGAGTAGGATGATCCAGCCTAGACGGAAGAGCAGTGACATCTCTTGTATATACACATGTCAGATGATAGCATATTTAATATTTTGAGGATGATGTAATGAAATGAAACATATGATGATGTAGTGTAAAATATGAATAGAATGCATAGGTGGGTTGAAACCCAAGATTTAGAGTGATTGATATAGTAAATTAGAATTCCATGTGAATGAATATATCTGGTGTGTGTGTGTGTGTGTATATATATATATATATATATATATATATATATATTGTATATGTTGAATTGACAGGGCCGCCCTTAATGTCAACAGGGCCGCCCTTAATTGCACTTTCTAGGGAGATTCTATCTATTTTATTTTTTGAAATTTTTAATAATTTTATTGCAATTGTTGGTGTGTAAATTGGTTTTCATATCATTCATGTAAAAGCATGTTAGGTTTATTTTTGTACATTCATCCATGCATAGAGCTAGACATCTTCTATCTCGAGAAGCCGAGAGTAGATCCATAGGGTTGGGTTCGGCTTGACCTAATGGGGGCCAGTGACATTCCAGTTCCCGAGCGTGAACAGGATTTGGGGTGTTACAAACTATCCTATGTTAAAGATTTGTGGTATACCCTTACTTTTATATGCCGAAGAACTCCTCATTGACATTGAATGTTGATGACTACAAAATCAAATCTAGTTAGGATAGATTTCTAACAGAAAATATTCAGAGTAAATTGACTACAATGAAATGACAAGAGAGAATAAAGAAATAATAATAATGGCATAAAGCTAAAAAAATAATATTGACACATATTGGAAGAACTTCAATTTATCATCATGTAAAAAATTCCTACATCTCTTGGTGTGGCCAATATTTATAGGGAAAGCCCAAAAAAGTTATTAACTAAGCAATTTGTTAATCATCCTGAAATGGATTCTTTAAATACCAAAAAACAATCCCGCTTTTAGTCAAATTTTTAATGTAACACTTGGTATAGATGAAAACTTGAAGGAATAAGATGTCCTTATTAGAAATGTCGGTTATTCTTACAAATCATGAAGTACTATACACATTTCAAATACTTTTACGTGAAATACTTACTATATTTGCATGCTATGACAGTGGAAACCATGCAAAATGTGGATGACCTAGAAATGATACCGACCCACAATATAATCTAAGAAAGGTGAGAAATACATAGCTCTCTCTTTTTCTTGCTTGTTTTGATGATAAATTATACAATCAAGATGCAGGGTTATGACTCAGTCACTCCTATAAACTTATGCAGAAGGAAGTTCATAAATCTCGAAAGAAATAAGTTGTTGAGTTATTTGATTCTGGCTTAGGTATCCATCACGCTGGGATGTTACATTCAAATAGAAACCTAACTGTGCGTATTTTTGCTGATGGCATGGGGAAAGTATGTCTAATGATATTTCTCACCACACTTTCTTTTCCTATACTGATTCTATTAACAGTTACCTAAGATAGCCTTTCTCTCCTTTTTTAGGTTCTTATATGCACAACTTTGGCTTGGGGAGTAAACTTGCAACCACACACAGTTGTCATAAAGGTTTATTGCATGTGTACGTGATATTCTATCTAGTCTTAGATTGTTGGTTTTAAACTTTGAAGGTCCAATTAAATTTGATAAGTCCATTTAAATTTGATGCATTGGGTGAGCTCGAATGTGTATTCAAATGATGATCTCTGTTATAGCTATCTTAGTAGACAATCTACAGTGTTCGGCTGTTGTATGTTTTTCTGCAATCTGTACTAAATGTGTAATGAGAGATACATCACTTGAGAGGATAACAATTGAAATGAATAGAGGCGTAACAATTATCACTCAGATACACATTAAAGAAACTTCAATTGTAAAACCCACGATTCGAGTTAGGGTTTTATACTCAGAACCGGTCGGGTCGACCGTTATTTTTCGAGTTGAGTCAGTTTCAGGACACGTGTACCGAGCCGATGCCGGTCGCGTGTATGAGCTATGAGGGTCATGCGTATCCAAGTATATGATGATAACGTCATGAACACAGCAGAACAGAATGAGTTATCAGAATATATGAGAGTATGCCAGTGACTTTTTTATTTTTATATATAGTGGATCGTAGAATTAGTTTTAGGCCGTTTACCGCGTTAGGACGCGTTACGGGCATTTTGGGTGGGTTGATAGTTTTAGAGCATATCATTATGATGTTTTGGTGTTATTTGATTTTACAGGATTTTCCCGATTTTTATGGATTTTTTTAGGATTTAATACGACTTAGTTATTATACTTGACTCGAGCCAGAGACGAGTCAAGTCTTATTTACGAAATTGCCACCCAACCCTTTCTTCTCCACCCCGACCTTTTCTCCCCCCGCCCAAACCCTAACCATCGCGCCGCCCCTGTTCGCGCGCCACCGCCGCCACGACCGTCGACGCTGCCCAGCCTAGCCACGGCGTCGCCATGCTGCCCCGACCAGGTCCGGCCCCAATCGGGCCGCCGTGAAGCCGGAATTGCCGTGCGTAGCATCGCGGCTAAGTTTTGGTCGCATCATCGATTTCGCCGCCGACGACCGTCGCCGCCACAATCAGGTGGTCGCCTCAGCACCAGCGACCACCCAGTGACCCTCCCCGACCGGAACGGAGGCCAACGCCACCCATCCCGGCCGGATCTCCACACCACCACGGCCGGCCTCTGTTTTATGCATTTTCTGGCGAGCTGCCACCTCCGTTGGCCTCATCGACCTTGTAGATGAGTTGGGCTCGCCGAGCCGGTTCCAATGGTACCTTACATGACCCCTATCCGGCTAGTAGATACCACCGGCAATTGTCGCCGGAAAACCACCGGAAGTCGCCGGAAAACCGCCGAAAAATCGGAATTTCTGGAACTTGCCGGAATTCACTGGATCTTCCGCGGGGCTCACCCGGTGGAGCCCGATCGAGCTTCGGACGCCGATGAGCGCCGAATTTGAGCTCCGAGACGCGTGATGTAACCCTAGCCGTCGCTGATTGTCGACGACGAGAGGTATAATTACCTCCAATTTGATTATTTAAATTGATGATTATTAGCATAGCATGGTAGCATGGACCGATTATTTATCATGATAGTGCCTAATTTCTGATGAAGTAATGATTGTATGATTTGAGGAATTGTAATTGAATAGTAAGTGAGCTAATGAGATAAAATGAGTTGGAGCATGATAAGTGATCATGATGTAATTTAGAAAAACAGAATAAAATATAGTATGAATAGTTTGAGTGATGATTATTCTCTTTCATGATTATTTGACTATGATGGATGATTATTATGTCGTGTGTGGTATTCATTGATTTTGATGCATCATGTAGTTAGAGGGCGTTAGTATTTAGTTTTGATGTGTAGGTACGGAGTAGGAGCTCGCCGCCTAGGCGTGATGACCCGCTTGGAGCTTCTACCAGGTCCGTTTAGGACTCGTCTCTGATTTACTCTTTCTATTGTATGTTTAATTTATTGCCTGCAGGACGAGTTAAGTGGCGTTTTATCGGATTCCACTTAACTCGGGCCATTTAACCGAACATTTTTCGGATTAATAACCCCTCGAGGATGAGATCCCTCGAGGATGATTTTGAAAACAAGATCCACCACAAGTTGCCTTCGAGCCTATTATATAAATCCCTACCCAGCCCTATATATATGTAGTTTTCGCGCTTTCAGTGAGACGAGAGATGGAGAAATCGACTGCACGTACCATGCAGAGGATGCCGTGATAGTCAAAGCGGGCTCTGGATTAGTGCCAGCGGACTATTCCATTCCCGAGGGATCCTGACAACTCCGTGTTTGAGTTCCTCACACCCGGAGAACGTGGAGGTTTACGGGTACTGTTTAGTACAGCGCATGTCCGGACTTGTGGTTCAAAGGGTACTAAAGGCGACTGCCTGAGAGTACTCGGCCTTCGTACTCAAGGCCAGGAGAAATATGGAGGTAAGGAGAGGGCTTAGGATAAAGTTTCACGAGAAGTACTGAAAAAGAAGTGCCGAGAATGGCACAGTACCAGTAGCAGATCAGTAAGTTCGGGATGCTACCGGGTCTGCAGCCTAGTGGCTCCTCAGTAGTGCCCTTCAGAGTGTTCATGTGGAGTATGATGTTTTCTTTCATATGAGAGTTTGCTCTCATAGCCAACTTGTTATAGTTATTTTATTTTCCGGACCAGTAACACTTGTTACTGACGTGTTTTTATACTATATGTAGGTAATAATTACGAGTTGAAGGAGCCAGCTTGGACGGAGGAGCATTGTTGTCACTTGCACACATGTTAGTCGATTGAGTGTTTATATTTTATTGATGATGCTATCATATTGTGAATGATGTGAAATACTAAGACATGATAGGATATGATTAAACACAATGAGATAATGTTATGACATGATGAAAAGCTAAGATATGATGATAAGAGGTGAGATGTGATCAGAGTGCGCAGCAGAAGTATGGCCCAAGTTCTATAATGAATATACAGTATATTAGATTATGTGTGATTAAAATTATTGATATATGCATATATATTGGTATGTATTGTTTTGACAGGGTGGATCCTAATTGCACTTTTAGGGGAAATTCTGTCCGTTTTATTTTAGAATTTTTATTGAGTTTAATCATAATGGTATTGGTGTGTGCTTGAATTGCATGTCATTCATGTAGTACCACGTTATGGTTGTATATTCATCAATGCATTGCGAGTCGTATCTTCATCTTAAGACGCCGAGATTGGATCCGCATGAGTTAGGTTCGGGTTAGCCGACCTAACCGGGGCCTGTAACATGCCAGTTCGGTTCACGAGTGTGGACTGGATTTGGGGTGTTACATCAATGCTCAAATAGTCTGAAATTTTCACATTTTTATGAATGAGAGCTAGCAAATGTGAATTTGGTGAACCTTCGTGTTAAGAAAAATCCCATAAATTGGAGATCAACAATAGTGAACACAAGATATGGGAAAATAATGCCCGAGAAATAAAATAAAACAAAACCAAAAGAGCAGTGCCTCACTTGAAAGTCAAAAACCACAGGATCACAACAAATAAGTCACTACTAAAACCAAAGATTACAACCATCATCAAACCTATAGAGATGTACAAGTAGATTACTCACCCAATTGATACTATTGAGATTACAGGATTTCTCTCTATATCCCTCTCTTTTATCTCTTACATTGTGTTCGCTGTTGTTGATCTCTAATTGGCGCTGTCTGTGGGAATATCTCCCACTTGGCGTCCAATTGGAACACTCCAATCCAAATTCTTCCTCCACTTGTTCGTTGCATAAGTCCATCACCTGCATGTTAGTGCAAGTATCCTCTCTTGCTTTCTATATACATAGAACCTTTGTGTTTATCCACAACTCCGGGTAGATCTGATGCACGTCGTCCTTGAGCACCGGGTCTAGGAGGGTCTGTGGGAATCGAACCACTGACCACATGGTCTCAAAATGGGAAGATAGACACCACAAAGAAATAAGATAAAAACAAAAGAGAGAAATGTCTGCTGATTCCTTAACTGCAGCAGAACGCTGGCTCATTTGGTAGCCACTTGGGCTACTCCACCGTCGGTTTCTCAGTAGCCTCTCGGCCGCCGGCTACCGGCTCCCGCTCCGCTCTCGGCCGACGGCCGCCGCCTACCGCTCCGCTCTCGGCCGACGGTTGCCGGCTCCGCTCCGGCCTCGGTTGCTGGCCAGGCCGCCAGCCGGCAACTCGAGCTCCTATCTCGACTGCTGACTTGGCCACTGGCTGCGGGCCCTGGGAGCTTCTTTCTACGAAAGGGGAGACCTCCCCCTAAGGGGAGAGATCTCCCACTCAGAACCTCTTGAACTCTCGTCCTTCACACTCTTGTCTTGGGTTTACCTTATAATGAGGCAAATGAGTTTCTATTTATAGAGATGGTTTGAGGCCCTTTATTCTCAATAGAAAAACAAACAGCTACTTTTATTTGTATTCCGAGATTTCTTTAGTATTCCGAGTGTGACAATGGGCTACAAATCATTAACATAATCACATATATTAACACTTAGAATAAGTGATTTATTATTTTATCTTATCCCGTTGTTAAAATTTTCTTGAAATTATTGCTACAGGGGACACAACTTTATGATCCTAAGGCTGGTGGCTGGCGGGATCTTGGCATGCTAGATGTTATGCGGGTAAGAGCCTTTAAATGTTTCTGCTGCTTATTATTTATCTTTAAATAAGTGATTATTTACTGATCTCTGTTCTTTTTAAATTAAACAACTTTTGAACTTAGATAACTGGTAAACCACAATTTGACAAGAGTGGTGAAGGTATAATCATAACATCTCACGACAAACTGGCATACTATCTACGATTGCTAACCAGCCAGCTACCAATCGAAAGTCAGGTATGTGTGTTATGAATTATGTGGTAAACATTCTGGATTTATAATTTCTGGTATGGTTGGACAATTATTTCCTCTAAGCATGAGATTCTCGGCATCTGTAATATTAATTTCTTGAATTATATTTTTAACTCACTTTGAAGGTCCAGTTCATCTTTATTCCGGGTATTATCATCTGCCTTTCTGTGTTTATGCAGTTTATTAGCTCCTTGCAGGATAATCTGAACGCAGAGGTAGCCCTTGGTAATGTCACAAATGTAAAGAAGCTTGTGCATGGCTTGGATATACCTCTCTCTTTATAAGAATGAAAGAAAATCCCTGGCTTATGGAATTGGATGGGATGAAATGAGTTGTAAATTATCATTGACATCCTGTAGAATTTAATTGTTTGTATTGAAATTTGGTACAAATAATTTTCTTATCTTAATAGTTTTCTGGAATTTTTAAGAACCACCTGCTTTTAACTTTCACTTGGGATGAATGATTTTTACCCAACCATACATAGTTGTTTTGTCATTTATCCCCAACATTATTCTTTTTTTCTTCTAATATATAGGAGGTATTGTGATGTCAGATAACTAAGGAGAAATAGTCGGAAGGGGATAATCAATAGGCTAAATCTCAAGAACGATGAAGAGCAAGAATCACTCCTTGTAGTCTCAAGAAAAAATCAATCAAAACTTGATTATTATTGATATTTGTGTCATATTATTTTTAGACTATACATAATATATGCTAATTTAATAAAAATAAAATCTAAAAATAATTACATGAAAGTCCATAAGTATATAATTAAGTAGAAAATAAACACAAAATGCTATCGATGCCCTGCATCAAAGTGGGTGCATGTTTGTTGTCTCAATATTTTTTGGCATCTATCCTGGCATTGGTATTTTCCTATAAGAAAATGCATGGGAGTGCGTAGTTTTAATTGATTATGTTTTTTATTCCCTTATATTTTTGTCTATTTTGCTGGTCTACTCAATGGTAATAATGTATTATCATACTATTGTTTTTAATGTCTGATTAATGTTGGGCCTTATCAATGGTGTGTATTTGGATACCGGAAGTTGTTGGCTTCTAGAGTAAAAATTTTAACTACTTAATACACTTTCTTACTCTTCATTTTGGTGAAATAAAGCTCAAGCTGTCTTCGAGCTTGTCTAGTTGATTTAGCAATGGAATTTTAGCTATCCTATTCTGCTACTTAACTATATCAGGATTCTGATTCCTGACATTCACCAAACATTTTGATGGGAAAAGAACAGAGACGAGAAAAAATGTACCTGTTAAAATCGTCACAGAGGGGTAGTGAATCGGAATCACCACCAATTTCTGAAATTTGGACCCACCAATTATCAAAAGACCCGACATAAATGCTTTTATTCAATTTTGTAAAACTCTTAAGTTCTTAAGGTCTTTGGCAAAGAATTTAGACATTAAAAGATGTACTAAATAGGAAGGCAACCACTAAATTTAGACATTAAATGATGTACTTCTATTTTGGCAAGATTTGTTGGGTTTATCCTATATCATGTTTTGAGGTGACTCGTTACTTGTATATAGACTAATGAGAAAACTTTAACATTTTTTAGATTAAGAGAGACTAGTAAAATTTATTTCAAGTCTCTTTTAGGAGCCCATGAGGCCCAACAATGATATCAGAGCCTTGATGGTTTTTGGAGGAAATCTCTTCAAAATAACTTGGTGAAGCTAAGGCTGACATGTACGGCTCAGATCTTGCTATGTGACACGATTTGAATGTCTGAAAACTCGGGTCCTAGTGGGGCCCACCTATGGGTATATGCAATATATATATATATATATATGGATGGAAAGTTTAGATCGAGACCGCCCAAAGTCAAAACTGACTTGAGTTCTAAAATTGACTTTAAAGGTAGGAATCGAGATAAGAAGTCTAAATAGGCCTCAAATTCTTAATTTAAATGAGTGAAAACTTACGATTCAATCAAGTTGGGCCCACATGGGCATAATATGGTGATCCAAAATCCCTATGATGCATCTAAATGAGATACCTTGAAAATTCTAAACGGAATCTTTCAGGTGTTTCGATATCTCTAGCTAGATTTAAGTATATAGGTTGCATCTTGAAATGTATTTCATAAAATAATGAGATATTCGTTTCGACATCCTTATTTGATTTATCAAAGTTTTGTACAATTTTTGACACGCTCAACATGTGAATGTGATTTGAATGCTGTGAAATGTGGTGTGTTGTGTGTTTAATTTCATGCCCTTAAATACCATATCATTTGTCGCATTTAGGATTATTTGCATGTCATTGTATGCACACATCATTTAGGTTTTAAGTAGTGGTTTGCATTTTTAGGTCAAAGTCAATCTCGTTGTGTTAGGATGTAGAGCCTTCCCCATTGGTCCATTAGGATTCCTCTCGGCTCGATCTATTACTTGGCTCTATCATAGTTTTGATTGATATCGTAGGACATAGTGACGTTTTATTAGATCCCATTACCATGGTCCTTATTATCAAGTTTTCAAGATTAATTAAACTTTAAGGTTGAGAACCATTAATGTGAATTTCGAAAAGATGAGATCATGATCAAAATTTGCTTTAGCGCTATTTATCAACCCTTATTTGAACCTGTGTTTGAACTATTTTGCAGACGATATACCCCGGGCATGAAGGTCTAATCATTTCATGTAAGAATTCTCTAAGCTCCAGAGTTTTAGAACTGAAGGATAAAATTAACTTAGGTAAATTAAACCATGTTACCTGTGCGGGTACCCGGAGTGAAAAGAAGCATGGTTTAGAGGAATTTCTTGACTTTGTTTTGCAGGTTAAAAGGCCCATGTGAAGACTAAGCAAACCAACAACATGAAGAATGTAATTTTTATTATAAATGATTTGTGATGTGATGTGACCATGGTGGAATACCTCTGTGATTTTTTGTGAGTGAAATGTATGAAATGTGAATGTTTGCATGTGGATTTTATAAAATATGAAATTATAAAGGTTTGTAAAAATTTTCTAGGTTTGTAGTTACGAGGAAAACTCTACCAAATTTTTTCTAGGGTTTGAAATTTCTTTTATAATTTGGATTCATTTAGAATGTCTTAGCATATTTTTATATAATCATATATATTTAAGATGTACATTAAATTTCCTCGAATTTTCCAAATTTTGATACCTCAAATATTTAAGTTTGTTCGATAGATCAGTATTTCATTTTAAATAATCAAGAGTATAAGTCCATGATTTAATACTTGTCTGCCAACCGAATTGGCAGTATTACATTATATGTGCAAAACCTGTGACTCGAGTCAGGGTTTTATAGTCTGAACCAGTCGATATGACCGTTATTTTTAGTCAGGTCAATTTCAGAACACGCGTATTGAGCCGAGGCCGATCATGTGTTATAAACCATGAGAGTCACGTGTGCCCAAGTATATGATGATAATGTCACTAAAATAGTAGCAGAATGAGTTATTAGAATATATAACTGTACGCCCAGATTTTTCTTTATTTATTTTAATATTAGATCATAGAATTATTTTTCTAAGCCAAATAACGCATTAGGACGCATTACGGGTAGTTTGGGTGGGTTATTAGTTATAGAACATGTCATTATTATGTTATGGTGTGTATAATTTTTATGGGATTTTTTCCTATTTTTCTGGATTTTTAGGAATTATAACGAGTTAGTTATTATTTTTGACTTGAGTCGGAGTCGAGTCAAGTTCTATTTATGAGAGGACCACTCATTTTCTCCCCTGACCACTCGTTTTCTTTCCCTGATCACTTATTTTCCCCATCAACCACTCATTTTCTCCCCCGACCACTCATCTTCTCCCCTGACCACTCGTCTTCTCCCTCGACCACTCGTCTTCTTCCTTGACACCTTATATATACCAAACCCTCGACGCCACTCATTTACCTGTTGCTAACGTTGTCCAGTCGCCGCCTCAACATCGCTGACTCTCCCACGACCTTTCCAGATTGGAGCAGAGCCCAGTGCCGCCGATCCCAACCAGATCTTCCGCCAAACTCATCCAATTAACCCGATCGAACTTTCGACATTGTTGAGCACCAAATTTGAGCTTTGAGACACGCGACGAACCCTAGCCGACGTCGATTACCGACGACGCGAGGTATAATTAACTTCGACTTAATTTATTAAGGGTCATAATTATTAGCACGATATGATAGGATTAATGAATTCACGAGTTTGCTATTTTATTATAAATAAAATATGAATTTGCTTGATTAAATTGTATTAAAACGAATACTAAGGAATTAAATCACATAAACTAAATAATTATCGTAATCTAATACAATGTAGCTTAGGAAAACTTATGTGTGAGTGATGTATGATTGGTGTATGTATAGTATATGATGTTTGACACATCATTCAGTTAGCAGACATTAGCTTCTAAATTTGATGTGTAGGTACAGAGTAGGAGCCCGCCGCCTAGGCGCGTGGACATGATTAGAGCTTCTAACAGGTCCGTTTAGGACTCATTTCTTGTTTTATGCTCTATTATATTGTGTATTGTTTTAGTAGTTGCAGGATGAGTTAAGCAGTGTATTATCGGGTCCCACTTAATCCGGGCCATTTAATCAACTAGTTTTCTAAATTAGTAACCCTCGAGGATGAGATCCCTTGAGTATGTTTTCAAAAACAAGATCTACAACAAGTTTCCTTTGGGCCTATTATATAAATCCCTTCCCAGACCTAAGTATAGTTTTATCAAATTTTCAGTGAGATGATAGTGGGTTGTTCCAATCTCCAAGGATCCTGACAACTCCTATTTTGAGTTCCTCGTACCAGAAGCAATGTGGAGATTTATGGGTACTGTTTAATACAACTCATGTCTGGACTTGTGGTTCAAAGGGTACTAAAGGTGACTGTTTGAGGGTACTCGGTCTTCGTGCTCAAGGCCAGAGAATTGTGGAGGAAAGGAGAGGGCTTAGGATATACTAGTAGTCCCTAGGGACTAGAAAATGAAATAAGAAAATGCTGAGAGAGGCATCAGCAGCAGTAAAGCAGTCAGTTTGGGATACTACTTAGTTTGCAGCCCAATGGCTCTTCAGTAGGTGCCCTTCAGAGAGTTCTGGTGAGGTATATGGATATTTTCTTTAATATGAGAGTTAGCCCTCATAACCAGTTTGATATTAATTATATTTTGGACCAGTAACACTCATTACTGACATATTTTTGTAATATATGTAGGTGATGACTATGAGTTGGATGTACCAGCCTAGACAGAGGAGCAGTGATGCCTCTTGCATACACACATGTCAAACAATAGAATGTTAATATTTTGTTGATGTTGTTATTATATTGATAATGATGTGATGTAATGCAAGGTATGATAATATGTTTTAATAAATATGTTTTGATATTGAATATGTACAAGTAAGGCTCAGAATTAGATGCGAAAAGTGAATAGAGCGCAGAAATGTATCTTGAATGGATGTACCCCCCTAGACGCTGCGCCCCCCCCCCCACCCCCACCCCCACACACACACACACACACCTCCCCTACCCCCCCCACACGCCGCCCCCTCCCCATGCCGCCGCCTCCCGCCCCTCTCGTTGGCCTCCCCTCCTGCCGCGGCCCGCCTCCCCACTGGTTTATACTTAGTTTAATTTTTTTCAATTTAATTTTTTTAATGGCTTTATACTTAAATTAAATAGTGAATTTCAAAACAATTTAAAATTTTTTTTCGGACATAATGGTTGTCTTGATTTTTTATACTTATGTTACTATCGGTGTAAAAAAATATATTTTCAGGTTAAAAATATTTACGAGTGTATTCGAGGAGGCCAGATTTGCATCTGTCAGCTAAGAACAAATCCAACCGAAGACGATCATTCAGGTAAGAGTTAAACCTTTAAAAGTACTTTGACTAAATTAAATTGTGTTTATTGCAACTATTTAAGTTGAAAATAATCGTAATTTTTATAAATTTTGTATTTTTTAAGAATGGACAATCTTCAAGATAACAGATACGAGGAAGAAGAATTAGGTCAATATATTACAACACTCTATCCTAGTGTAGAAGATGAGTTTAAACCAAAGGTTGGAATGGAATTTGATTGTTTAGACGATGCACTCAACTTCTACAGTAGTTACTCAAAAATGGCCGGATTTGGGTTACGTAAACATAGTACAAATTATCATAAGAGGACAAAAGAGTTATAGTCGCAAGTGTTTGTGTGTTCTAAAGAAGGACGTATAAAAGAAGATGAGGCACAAAAAGAATTACCCCACAAAGGAAAAAAGAGAAGTCATCCTATAATTAGAGAAGATTGTCATGCACGCATCAAGATAACTAAAAACACAGTGGGTACATGGAAGGTCATGTAATTTGAAGAAGGACATAGTTATACACTCCTAACACCATCAAAAACTCAATTTCTCAGGTTACATAGGCATGTTACAAGTGTGCATAGAAATTTGATTGATACATTTGGAGGGGCTAACATAAGAACTTCTCAACTAATGTCTGTGTTAGAAATTGAAGCAAGTAGGGATGAAAATATTGGTTGTATAGAGAAAGATATTAGAAATGCCCAGACAAAAAGTAAAAAACAGATCAAGGAAATAGATGCCCAATTATTGTTGGAACATTTCGAGGAAATGAAAGAAATGAATGACTCCTTTTTTTATTCCTATGAAGTAGGTGATGAGGGTAGATTGAAGCATTGTTTTTGGGCGGATGGAGTTGCAAGAAAAAACTATCAACATTTCTCAAATGTGATGATTTTTTATACAACATATGATACAAATAAATATGCACTTATTTTTGCACCATTTACCGGAGTAAACCATCACAGGCAAACAATTACATTTGGATGTACTTTTTGGGTAATGAGAAGACTGAGTCGTTTGTGTAGTTGTTTGAAATATTTTTGAAATGCATGGACGGAAGACATCCACAGGCAATTGTTACTGATCAAGATCCTGCAATGGATAAAGCAATTAAATTGACATTTCCTTTAACATATCATTGTCTTTGCATTTGGCATATCCTTAAGAAGGAGAGTGAAAAGTTAGGTGCAATTGCTCACAAAAGGAGTTTTATGAGTCGTTCCATAGTTTAATTTATGGTGCCGAAAATAAAGAAGAATTTGAATCACAATGGAGTGTAATAATGAAAGACAATTGCTTGGAAGAAAATGAGTGGTTAAAATTTATATATGTCATTCATCATACGTGGGTTCCTGTGTATAGTAAAGGTATATTTTTGGCTGGTATAAGAAGTTCACAAAGAAGTGAATCTCAAAACTCATTTTATTCAAGGTATGTGAACAAAAAAAATAGCCTTAGAGTTTATACATAGATTTGAGAGAGCTTTCAAAAGACAGAGATTGAACGAGGCAAAAGAATCTTTTGAAAACACATATAAAAGTCCCAAATTAGTCACTCCATTCAATCTGGAATGTAAGATGGCAAAGGTTTATACTAGAAAAATGTCTTGTAAGTTTCAAAAAGAATTACAATCCAGTTTGGTTTGTTGCTCATCTTGTAAGAAATTAGATGAGGAGAATGTTGAATAGTATGATGTAACATGTTGTAGAAATGATAAAGAGTTGGTAGCATGTGTTACTTACATCGGGGTTGACAATAGATGCACATGTAGTTGTCAACTTTTGGAAAGTGAAGGTATTTCATATAGGCATTTGCTGTATGTACTGAAATTGAATGAGGGGGTATTTTTCCTGAACTCTATATTGTGAAGAGATGGACACTTGAAATTCCAAATGAAGTTGTTTTTGAGGGTGATGGAGTGGAACTTCGTGGTGATTGCAACAAAACTTCATTCTCCAAGTGGGGAGAATTGCACGGTATATTTAATCGATGGGCCAAAAACGCATATTCATCATCTGAGAAATTTGACCTCGCTAAGCAAAAACTTTTAGAGAAAGATAAATTGGTAGCAGATGTGGTAGATGATCCACATCATGAAATACAAGTCCAGCATGGAATACAAGTACATCCACCGGCACAATCAAAGACAAAAGGAAGTGGTAAAAGATGGAAGGGTGGTATAGAACTTTCAATGGACCATATGGTCAAAGATAGGCTATGACATGGTTGCAATAAACGAGGAGTTGGGCATGATAAGCGCACTTACCCTGCAATTGTAGCACATCGGTAATTGACTTCCACAACTCTTGTTTTTATCTTTGTTATATAGGGGTGTCACAATCAAAGCCGTCCACGTCAACCCTAACTTCACCTAGCTATTTTTCAAGGATTTCTCACAACTTTAGACGATTTCCACCATTATGACCATTGCCACTTCGGCACCCTAATGACCGCCACGCGATAGGCTTTCGATCCATACCCAGCTTTGGCATCAGTGCCGCTGTCGTAACCACTGGAGACAACATTTTTACCATTGGTTTCCACCTTCACCGCAGCCTTTCGGGCCGTTTTATGGCGCCAACGAGCCACCTTCGGTGAGGCTAACCGCTAAGATTGATTCATCTTGCCGAGATCTTCATTTTGAGATGACCCATGACTGCCGACGACGTCGCGGCTACAATCGCCACCGACGGCGTCGTGGCCGCAATCGCTGCCGACAACGGCGCAACACTCGGCAGCGATTCCGCCCCTTCGGGTCATTTTCAGCCGGGCGGCGGTGTATTATTATTGTCATGTATTTATTATTTATCTATTTATTCATGAATGTATTTATTTATGTATTTGTTATTTTCCTTATTATGTCTCAATTTGCGTACTAGATGTTTAGTTGTAGGTTTATTGTGCATTGTATTTTTTATCAGGATGTATTAATAATGTCAGCACACACCACGAGCATGCATCATATAGAGATGCTAGTATTTTACATAACACTGAGTTTCCATGTAGGTTTCAGAGTTTGGGCTCACAACTTCACTCTTCGAGATTGAACTACAGGTCCATTAGGATTCTTCTTAGTTTTTATCGCTATAATATATTGCTTATTTGATTTCTAAATCACAGAATGTGTTAAGTGATTGTTTTTTAGAGCCCAGCTAACTCAGGTCATTTAGACATATTTTACATTTGTGATTAATAATCCTTGAGAATGAAATCCCTTAAGTCTAGTTTCAAAAACAAGATCCATCATAAGTTACTTTCAGACCAATTACATAAATCCCTTCCCAGGCCTATATATGATTTTTGAGTTTTCCAATAAGATGTGAGACAAGGGAAACCCGACAACCGCACTACGCGAGCGGGTGCGTGTCAGTCAAAGCGGACTTTGAATTGGTGAGCGGGTTGTTCCATTCCAAAGGATCTTGATAATTCCACATTTTAGTTCCTCAAACCTGAAGAAGTGTGGAGGATTATGGGTAGTGCAAAGCAGCGCATGTCTAGACTTGTGGTTTCAAAAGGTATTGAAGGCGCATGCTGAGTACTCGGCCTTTGCGCTCAAAGTTAGGAATGATACGGAGGATGTAAATGGATAGTTTTAAAGTTTGTCGAGGCATGAGATGAGTAATAATAAGATGTTTTCGAGCTGAGATCAACGACTCTTAATTAGCACCCTTATGAGAGATTTTGTAAAAAAGTATATAAATGATTTCATTTAACAGGAGGGTCAGCTCTCATGTGACAGTTTGACTATTAGTTATTTCTCGACCAGTAGTAGTCGTTACTGACGTTTTTCCTATTATATATGGAGGTCTTGTAATCCTGAGTCAACTTTAGTGCGACGGCAGATAAACGCTGCACACACTTGAGTTCAACGCATTCACTTTTTTTCATACTTTTATTTATATTTGATTAGTTTTCACATATATTTAGCAATGTCTTCAATTCTCTTGACGTCAAGCGGGTTATTCTGATCTATATTATCAAGCCTTATATACTAGTAGTTTTTAACATGACTCAACTCAATTATAATATTTCTGATTCGGTTCTTAGGTGAACTAAAATCAGGCGTTACATATATATATATATATATATATATATATATATATATATATATATATATGGAAATAATATTACTGTGCTCAAGCACAGGTAAGCACTCTATGCTTAAGTTCGTTTGTAGCCGTTGGATCATTATCCAACGGCTGTAAAAATGGCCCGCGTTTTCATCTTTCTTCTCCGGCTTCATCTGCTTCTCCCGCGTTTGTCGTCTGCATCATCCAATCTTCTCCCGCGTTGGATACCAATCTGCATCATCCAATCTGCTTATCCCGCGCAGCACACCCGGCTGGATGATTGCTGGAGGCGTCGACATTCGAGTCCAGTGAGGAGGCGATCTTGGAGTCCCCCACCGTCCTTCTCTGTTTCTCCAAGCTGCGGGGTTGGCCTCTGTTTCTGAATGGACGCCATGCAGCAAGGCCGTGGAGTCTTGATCGACGCCATGCAGTGAGGAGGCGGTCGTGGAGTCCACCATTGGCGAGTTTCGATCGATGCGGCCGACGCCGACTAAGTTGGATATTGGCTGCTCTGTTTTCGACGCTTGGTGGTTCCTCTCCTCTGTTTCTCTGTTTGTTATCTGAGCCCGCGTTTGATACGTCGTCTGCATCATCCAATCTTCTCCCACGTTGGATACCAATCTGCATCATCCAATCTGCTTATCCCGCGCAGCACACCCGGCTGGATGATTGCTGGAGGCGTCGACATTCGAGTCCAGTGAGGAGGCGATCTTGGAGTCCCCCAGGCGCGATCTTCTCTATTTCTCCAAGCTGCGGGGTTGGTTCCTCTGTTTCTGAAGGGACGCCATGCAGCACGGCCGTGGAGTCTCGATCGACGCCACGCAGTGAGGAGGCGGTTGTGGAGTCCACCATTGGCGAGTTTCGATCGATGCGGCCGACGCCGACTAAGTTGGATATTGGCTGCTCTGTTTTCGACGCTTGGTGGTTCCTCTCCTCTGTTTCTCTGTTTGTTATCTGAGCCAGCGCGCTCTTGCTGGCGGAATCCGGCTCCGGTTTCTTCCGGATGGATAGTGCTGCCGACGATGACTGATGACGACCTCTTGGAGGTGTTGTTGGAGCACAAGGCCGTTTCTGAGTTCACTCATCGAAATCGAATACAGGGCTGGCGTGCAGAGGTTTTTGTTGTTCATTTGCAATTTTTGATTTGTAGAAGCATCACTTGTTATGGGTTTGAATATCATGTTTTGGATTATTGGATGATGTTCGACGACGACCTCTTGGAGCACAGAGCCGTTTCTGAGTTCACTCATCGAAATCGAATACAGGGCAGTGAGGATTGGCGTGCAGAGGTTTTTGTTGTTCATTTGCAATTTTTGATTTGTAGAAGCATCACTTGTTATTGGTTTGAATATCATGTTTTGGATTATTGGATGATGTTCTATTTTATTGTTCATTTGCGATGAAAGATAAGGAAGATCAGATACATGATTTGAGGTTGACTCAACATGAAATGCAGACTACAGAAGAAGATTGTGGGGAAATTGAAGAATTTGACAAGATTAGTGAAGATTTTGACGAAATAGAAGATGAAGGTGAAGCCGTACTAATATCCGAATCGTTTGAAAATATGATCCCTTGTTTGGGCATGGAATTCTCTTCAGAAAAAGCAGCATATGACTTTTATAACCAGTATGCAAGAAGACAAGGGTTTAGTATTCGAAAGGGTGGGTTTTATCGTTCAAGAAAGACGAACTGTATCATAACTCGAAACTTTGTCTGTTCGAAAGAAGGTAAAAAAGATATGAATGACAAGAGGCAGATGGGGAGAGAAGTTAAAAGGCGTAGAGAGACTAGAGAAGATTGCAAAGCGTATATGAGAATACATCTAAGCAAGTGCGGAGTGTGGAAAGTAGAAAATTTTTTGGATATTCATAGTCATAACTCCTCTACTCCAACTAAAGTTGGCAAGCTTCGGTCTCATAGTCGACTGTCTGAATCCTGCAAGAATATGATTGAGTCACTGCATCAAACAGGAATGAGACCATCAGCCATCTCTAAAGTTTTGAATGCACCTTCTAATAGCGTCAACATAGACAGAGTGACGCGCCAAGCTTGCAGCAGCCATGTGAAAAGCACCCATAAGAATGATGTTGGGCGACAATGCTTAAGTGTTATTAAGTACTTTCAAGAGAAAAATGTGAAAGACAATGACTTCTTCTTTGAAATTGAATTAGATGAGAATGGAACAACCCAAAATGTTTTTTGGGCTGATGGGAGATCAAGGGCATCTTATATGAACTTTGGTGATGTGATAGTGTTTGATGTAACTTATAAGACCAATTCATTCTCCATGCCGTTTGCTCCATTTACTGGTATTAATCACCATAGGCAATCTTCACTTTTTGGTTGTGCTTTACTTGCTGATGAGACAGAAGCAACATTCACTTGGTTGTTTAGGACATGGTTAAAATGTATGTGGGGAAAAGCACCTGCTGCAATTATCACAGATCAAGATGGTGCAATGCGAAAGGCTATTTCAACTATTTTTCCGAACACCCATCACAGGTTTTGCTCATGGCACATATCTAATAATGCCATGATTCATCTAAAACAGTTGAAGTCGAACCATAGTGAATTTGAGAAAGAATATAATGATTGGATATATAGAAGTGGTACAATCACTGAATTTGAGGAGAAATGGAAGATTATAAAAGAAAAATACAATTTAGACAAAAACAGTTGGTTGTCGTCCATGTATGATGTTAGACACCATTGGATATCTATATACATGAAGGATAAGTTCTTCGCCGGTATGACTTCGAGTCAAAGAAGCGAGAGTATGAACTCATTTTTTGATGGATTTGTGCATTCACAAACCCCACTAGCAGATTTTGTGAGGCAGTATGATAGAGCATTACAATCTCGTAGATTTGACGAGGAACAAGAGGATTTTCATACTTTGAATTCTAAGCCTGTGCTATGTGGATTCTCTCCACTTGAAGCTGACGCTGGGACTGTGTACACGAGAACAAATTTTGATATTTTTAAAGATCAATTGAAAATGAGCCAAGGTTGCATTTATAAAAAAATTAGCGAGGAGGGTTCCATAACAGAATATGAAGTTTTTCCACATGATGACGAAGCTAAAAAACATGTTGTTGCCTACCAAACTTGTGGAGAAATGAATGCGACATGTAGTTGCAAGAAATTTGAAAGTGAAGGAATTTTGTGTATGCACGTTTTGAAAATTTTTCATAAGAAACAACTCTGTAAAATTCCAAATCAATATGTGTTATACCGTTGGACAATTAAAGCTAGATATTGTTATGCAAGCCAGAGTGAGAATACGCCCAATGTTTTGTCCTCTACAAGTCCACTTACTCCGTTCCAAATATGGAGGTTTCGAAGTATGACTATCCGATTGCAAGATTTGGGAACAAGTTCAGATGAGCAGTATCATTTTGCATTACCTCTTTTAGAAAACTTGGTTGAGAAGCTTGATGCGATTGGGAGTTCATCCTCGGTGAGAGCACAACCGAGCAACGACTCTGTGGAGAGGCAAGTTAGAAATTCAATGGAGCATATTCCTCAAATAGTTGTACGTGACCCCTCTCAGTTGCGTACTAAAGGCCGGCCCAAGAATTGTCAAAGATTGAAGCCAGGATACGAAGTTGCTCAAGCTAAAACAAAAAGAAGGATGTGTAGTCTTTGTAACGAGAGAGGTCATTATTCTACAACATGTAAAAATGTTCATAACAATTGTAGCAAT
Organism: Piper betle; assembly: GCA_033002965.1. Lineage (NCBI taxonomy): Eukaryota > Viridiplantae > Streptophyta > Magnoliopsida > Piperales > Piperaceae > Piper > Piper betle. The sequence continues at coordinate 135,392 of JAURVB010012315.1, forward strand.
GATCCCCTCCAATAGGATTTTTTGGGCATATATAAGGTATGGTTGTAGATGTGGGGAAACATTGTATTTTTGTGCATTTTGTAATATGCAATCTTCTGTAATGTTATTTTGTCTACTTACATAATTATAACATCTCAACTTTTTATTAAATTTTGACTACGTAGGATCTTGATGGATTCGAACCACCATCCCTCAAGAATTTCTTGAGTGCTCTACCAATTTTGAGCTAAAGATCCACAACAATTTAAGGCATTGAAATGAATAGCATGTAAAATAAACGCCAAATATTGCCTCAAAGAGCTAAAGTTAGAACCGCAGCTTGTACACAACATCATTCTAGAAATTGGATAGCAATTGAGAAGTTACTGTCTTGGTTTCTTCATCAAACATTATGTTCGCATACTGAAGGTCATTGTGGCAAAACCCAATTTTTTGGTCCTTTCGAGAAAGTTCAGTTTCCAGAAAACTGATTTCCTCGTCTATTGTGTCAAGCTGAAACTCTCGAAACACATCATGTTCTGCCAATTCCGCTTGAATGCTAGGCCGGCAAGCATAATTGCCTCAGAAGAACCAACTGTTCCTACACCTATTGCAGCTTCATCTTCTCCAACTGCAGCATTGAATAGGTTTGCAATCATGTTGACGCAACGGTTCTGATACAAGAAAAATCAGATTCAACCTTGGCTCAAGAAATCAAAAGTAAAAGGAACAATTACATCCATCAATCTACATGGTGTATGAAAGAAGATCAACTAGTGTCCAGAAACGTCAAAGTAGAAATTCAATCTAGGAAACACAGAATTACATGCATAAATTAAATTTCCAATGCAGTAAATATGGTCATAAATTAATAGAAGTACTCAACATACTGTGATGCAACAGTAGCAAGAGCAGCACCAGCTATTCCTAAGTTGAAGTAATAAATTAGAATGGGGAGTAATACAACAGCAGAAAGATTTCCTATTCCTGTAAAACAATAAATATTGCATTAGTAAAGAGTTAATGATCATGAATCATAATTCAAATATACACTGATCATGTGTGAAACATCTTACTCCAAAAACTCATTCATTGTTTATGCAAAAGAAAATTGTTTTCCTTGATTTTATATATATCTATCTATCTATCTATCTATCTATATATAAATGAAAGACAACATCTAAAACCAAAAAACGAATCAGAAGCTTGGCAGAAGTGGATTCTTCAGACAAATACATAATGATCATTGATGAGCAGAAAAAGTACTTACCCAATGTAAACAAAATTAGACAAAAGAAGTTAAGATGTGCATATCAGGAACAAAAGTAAATTCAGTCATATATTTTAGAAGAATACATGCCTACTGAATTGCATTTGACAAACATTTTGAATAAAATCAGGAACAAAATGTAAGATGTGCATATCAGGAACAAAATGTAAATAAGGAATTGAATAACAGCTTGACACAACATTTTGATCAATTAAGACTACTGAATTGCATTTGACAAACAACCTTTTAAGATCAACAAGTAGTCACAATTTTAAATAATGTCAAAAAAAGGATAACAAACAAACATTACATGAGGTGACGAAATCAAGCCCTGATTGACAAAAGAAATGACGCAGCGTACATACAGCAAGTTCATGTCAACAAAACAGGCACAGCCCTCTACTTAGCAAAAAGCTAGGGCAACCCAGTCGAGAGTGCTTGTCGCCATCTTGTACTTAGTCATAAAGCAACTGTGGTTTACATTGAATTGAATAAATTGATATGAGCATGACTGATTAAAGTAATAAGCCAGGTGTACCTAGTCTACCAATATATGCTGTTTCCATCAACAATGCTACTGGTTCAACAGCCTGTCCAACTATGGCAGGCAAAGCAAGAGCATTTGTCTGGGAGTACATGGCAAGACAAAATTCGGAATGAGAAAGTTTCAATATACACGGAAAAAAGAGCATGCATCATGGTTGAAGAGCAACTTCTTATTTTCAAGAGAACGTGTAGAAGTCATCAATGTGATGATGCCCGTATGGTTCAGCACAAAATAAGCAAAACTATTTCATACGGTCCAGAAGAGTCAAGATAAAAACAATCAAATGAAAGATTAAATTTCATCATTTTTTATTGATAGCAATGTCTGGATAAAAATTAAAAGGGTAGACTCGTGCACCCTGATGACTAAATTAATAAGCATTTAAGAGTAGATGTAATCCAACAATACGAATATCAACAACAGAGTAAAAGTTGGTGAGCAGACAATGGTTTTGAGCATGTTCTATGTCGGAAAACAGAGGAAACAAGTGTTAATTAATAAGCACGATTAAAAAAATAAAACAGGTAGTTGCTTAAACAGCCGCTATACATACTACAGAAATCAATAAATTGAAGAAATAAGGTTGTGCTTACTATATAGCTTCCTCGACGCTGCCAAGAAGGCCAACTTCATTTGAAGCCGACTTCTCGCCTTCATGGTACACCTCGGCACCGAAATTGGAGCACACATGGCTTCTGATGCAAGAAAAGCTTCGTCTTTCACCAACAGAGCTCGAAGCAGGTAACGGCCTTCCATGCTGTTATTTCGCTGTCGCCGCCGGGGAAGTCGAGGCCGACGAGGGCGCCAACATTGGTGGTGGAGACGGACCGGGCAGCGCCGGGGGAGACGAGGCCGAGGAGGGCGACGACGTCGGCGGTGGAGACGGACTGGGTACAGCGCCGGTGGCAGCAGGGGCGGCGACGAGCAGAGGCATTTGAAATGTTGTAAAGCGCTCGACTTTTGGTGCCCGTTGGATCATTTTGTGACGGCCAGATCAAATTTTGAACACAGGCAACATCCCTGTGCTTAAGCACAGACTCCTCTGCCTCTATATATATATATATATATATTATATTATTATTATTAAGTAACAAACTTTAAAACAGCTAAAGTGGCTGAAATATAGTAAGAGTGAAAAAATATCCAGCTTTTGATGTAAGGGGTTTAATATTAATAATGACTATTTATGAATTTTAATACATTTTTCGGGTAATTACATAATTTTTTTGAAAATATATATATTTTTTATTTTTTAATAATACACACAATATAAACTAGTCTGCCACAAAGTTTTATTTTTAAAGCTTCAATGTTATAAAATAAATAAATAATTAATATTAAACCAGTTACAAACCCCAAAATCGTTCTTAACAGAGCACGGCTAACATAAGTCCCGGGTTACTTTGAAAAGACCCAATTACCCTTATACCATTGCCTTACTTCTGCAATATAAAGTGGACAGTTTTGGTAATAAGATTCCCATTCCCCCGCGCGGACACCACACCCATAAACAGTGGCCGAAGCCGCTGTTAATCGCCACCGCCATGGGCCGCCACCTTCCGAGATCCATGAATTTTTGCTTCTTTGGAGATTGTTTCCCTGAAAAATCCAAAATATTTCCAATAGATTGTTCTTCCTTGTGCTAGGTCTGCATTATTAAGCCACTGCTTATTAATTTTAAAGCTGTTCGTGTTGGAGCTAATTAAATGACTATTTGATTGTAGATCATCCTTTTGAGGCATCGGTTGTCTTGTTGTCATCGTTGTGGGTGTATGAACCGAGAAAATATTTTCACTGCCAATTTTTGAATTTGCAGGGAAAAATGTGCGAGACAATATTCCATTTGACTACTTGGAAGATGGGATTTGGGAGGTTGGAAAAGAAAATCTACAGCAAAAACTTTTCTTTATAATATAAGTAATGACTGATATAAATATAAGTTTTTGTGTCCTCTCAAATAGCTAATCATTTTAGAACAAAATTTATAAACTCATTTTTATCTTGGGAACCTCGGGTTAGCGCTCATATTCCCATTAATAATGGCATAATCTCCGCTTATAGACGACAAGAAGCAACTGACTCTTCATAAACATCTACGTAGAACATGCTATAGCCTTGCCCAGGTGAAATGGAAACAATCATGTACTTATTGATTTAATGAATTGATCAAAGTTAGTTTTAGATTGTCCTTCATCGACGTTCCATCTTGCCGTCTCTTTCAACTTTCTGACCCTTGCTTTTATACCTTCATCATTCAACAGTTCTCCGGCTTTGTTCTTCACCTCTTCCCTAGTGAGGATGCCATCCTCGCCCAGCTCCAACCTCAGGCCAGTTTTCCAGACATTACAAATATAGGATGCATTGAATAACTGGTCGGCAAAGTAGGGCCAGCACAACAAAGGAACACCATTGGCTACGCCCTCCATGGTGGAGTTCCATCCACAGTGTGACATGAAGCAAGCAAATGATGGATGAGCCAGCACCTTCTGTTGGGGTGCCCAGCTCACCATCCTCCCTCTCCTGGCCAATCTTGGCTTACAAAGGGCTTTAGAGAAATTAATAAGTAACTTGCGGGAAAATATTTTCTTTGGGCTGATTATATTAGAATGTCTATTTTTCATCACTCTTTTTCCACTAGTATTATCTCTTCCTTGTTCGGAGCCTCTCCAACTTCTCTCGCGTAGAAGTACACCTCTCCTTTTTCCTCTTGCATCCATCTATAGTGTTTGTATTTTTTATAGTTTTGGGTTTGATTAATGAGTGATTAAATACTAATTAATTCATAATGAATTTAAATTGAGTTGAATTAAATCAAGTGATGATATTAGTAATAGTTGATCATATATTTATTATCGTATCTTTATGGAAGAAAGTATGCATTATATTATATATAGATAACTAAGCTATTTTTGTTATTATTATTATTAGTGTTGTTGATTTATATATATGGTTGTCTTCTAAATTTATGTCCATGTGGGATAATTATTAGTAAATAATTATTCATATAATATTAAATAAGTATATTGTGTTTTCATTTTGGATATTTATATTAATTATGTTAGATAATTTTAATAAATATTAGAGGTAATTATGATCTATATGTGTTTGTTAATGGTTATAGTTAATCAATTAATTAATGACATTACAATCTATTAATTAACTAGTTATAATTAATTAAAGTAATAAGGATGACGTCTTTATATCTTAATAAGTTTATATGCATATGTGATCATGGGTTATTAATTATTAATCGAATCACAAGTACAATTAATCACTGTTGGATTAGTTAAAATGTTATAAATTCATGTGAATGAGCATATTATAACTATTCCATAAATATTTGATCACATAAAATGAGATTAATATTAAATTAAAGTTCAGTGTTTAGAATCATTTAGATTTATAATGCCACTACTAAAATATAAAAAAATTAAGAACCTTATGTGGTTGTATTGATAAATTAAAGTATAGATTATTAGAATATAATAGTATAATAATCGCAAGCGTTGAATCATAATAGCATGCTTAGAATAAATAATGTTCGAACCTTTATCGAGTTAAGTAATTTAAATTAATCTTATGAGTGATATTATAGGCTATATCAAATAATTGGATACTCCACGATCTAACTAATCTTAGGATACTTAATTAGAGTTAGTGAAAAGTTAATAAATTGTTATTAATATATATCCAACTATTATTAGCGGAATAAGTAACTGTTATTTTTTCATAGGAATTAAAGTGTGATATTAATTAAAATTCTAAATGATAATCTAAATTTCTATGACGATAATCTTAATATGATTTCTTTGGTTAAATAATTATTTATCTCAGTAGACTTGTTGTAAATATTATAAATTTAAAGTTTAATATTTTGTGTGTTGCATGCTTATTTTATCAAGTTTTAATCATCAAATAATAAAGCCATTTCATTGCATGTGCATGCTTATTTTGTCGAGTTTTAATCATCATATAATAAAGACATTTCATTGCATGCATTTTTGCTCGTATAAAATTATACCTATGTATAATTTTATTGTTTCATTAAGATTAGGATCATGTGTCGTAGTTGCGGGTGTCTCATCAAAATTCCAGGTCTGTATAATTACTCGAAATGTTATATATTCTTATTTGGCAGCCCTGGTCGGCTTGAGCCCATATTCAACCACCATGCACTGAGCACAACCAAGGTCAATGAATTGACTCGGTCCAACGTGGGGCCGCACCCTTAAAATTCTTCAAAGATTAAATACTTGCCTCGATGCCAAAAGGGGTGACAGGGCACAATAGTGCAAGACGACTCATTATGCACCTGTTATACCAAAAAGGGTGAGTCAATGACAAATATCGGTAACTACAGGCCGTGGGCCACGTAACGTATGTGCGCATATATGGGATTGTAGCTGGATGGGGCGGCCACCCCTCCCGACATAATAAGAACTCGGCATATGCTAATAATTAATAAAAGACACAATTAATGATGTTGTGGAATATATTAATGTGTTTCTTGTAACTGTATAACTTAGTATTTTTATCATTAACACGGAATTTCCTTTAAAAGTGTGAGCATGGAAGGATTGATAGAGTCGAGACAGCTAGAGGACTCTTTTATTAAACTATTATGTTTTCTTATATGTTGTTATACTTCAAAGTTATTTGTATGACAGTGGGATTTTGGTTCGTTTCATGAGTCTTAGATTATTCCGAGCATTTGTTCTATTATATTTTATTTCATTGCTTGACTTAGAATTTAAACTTCAACTAATTCAATGAGTATGAATTTAATTTGTATGGTTTTAAAAAAATTTACATCATGGATTTATACATGATGGTGATAAATTAATAGAAAATTAATTTACGATGCATTTAGTTTTATAATGCAACACTTGGCCTGTGGCTTGGAACGGGCGGGTTGTTACACTAACAGAGACTCTTTGGACGAAAATAGAAGCAAGAAAGCTAAATGTACCTCGAAACCCCTAAACTCAATTGGATGAAGATACGAGAGTCAAATCAAACTGGGCCCACTGAGGCAATCTAGTATTTCAAAATCCCTAAGAGGCATATAAATGAGATGCATAAAAAAGCTTAAATGGATATTAAAAGCTGCAACGACCTAGATCTAGTTTTAAAACTCTAAGCTAACACAATGAACAACATATTTGCATCAAGATAACTCATGCTCTGCTATAGTATAATTGGAGCTATCATTTGTATATCAGGTATACCAAGCCTCTATAACATGCTTATATAACCATTTCAGCCCTATACTCATGGTCAGAATGCTGAACTAACTCGAACTGATTTAAACCGTCTCGAGACTGGCCCAAACCGGGCTAGGCAATAGTTCTTATCCGATTCTTATGTGAACAAGATTCATAGTGTTACATATAGTAATTGAATTAAAGTGGTAAGATGTAATAAGATGCCACAACCCGTCACAATTACATAAGTTTCCTTAGTTATCACCCCTAATTAAATTATAAATTGGTGAAATAATAACAATGTTTTATAAAGTAGCTAAATGCAGTTGGAAATCCTACACAAAGTAATTGATTGAAAAAATCCTCTCATTGAATTTATTGATAGTTAGATTAGTTTAGTTTTAGTTTTTAAGAGATAATCAAAACCTTTGCCTCGACCGGGAGCCGAGTTAAATTAGGAATATTCAAATTTAATTGTTGTGTTTGTTTTAATAGTAATTAGTCTAGTTTAGTTAAATATTAATTAAAATGAAGTAGAGTAAAGTAAAAAATATTATATAACTCATTGTGCGAATGATCTTATAAATGTTAGTATATTCCTTGTTTAATACGTGCACTTACATTATGTAAAATATACAATAATCATCCATGTTGAGGCAAGATGAAGAAACCATTTCTCTGCCCAAATTGGTGAGTTCGAAGGTATGTGTATGGCTATTCCATGTGTCATTTTTCATGATTCGCAGCCTGCAATGTTAGTAATGGACTGTGGTTGTCCTTTGGTGCCAGCTATGAGGATGTTGAGATTGATAGGCAAATAATACCTCTTGTTGATCGAATTAAACTAATTTGTAAAGAACACAACTGATTATGTATTGGACTCTACGATCATGCAATACTATTGCTCGTATAATCATGAAATAATATGGCTCTTGTGATCAACGGACTGGTCTAATTAATACAAACAGATAGACCTAGTTCTTTTTTAAAAATTATTAACTTTGGGGATTCTTTGGCTCGTCAACTGTAACACCCCAATCCGGTTTACTCTCAACCCGGATCAGAACTGTTACAAAGGTTCGAACGACTTGTAAACCAATTAAGTTGGCTGACCCAAAACCTAAACAGCTACGACATAACCCTCTCGACGTCTCAAGATGGAGCACACCACTAATGCGCAAACAATATATGAATGAGATGTAAAACCCTAACAGGATACTACGTGAATGTCATGATGATAGCCACACACAAAAATAAATAAAATAGCAACAAAATTCATAAAAATCCTGGAATAAAAAGGACAGAGTCTCCCTAAAAGTGCAATAAGGGGACGACATGTTAAAATACAGCACAATATAGTTTATATATAAAACAATAATTTATATCGCAATAGAATTCAAATCATCCACACATATTGTAATTGACATCTCGCCCACCTGCAATTCATGCTCATCATGTTTTTGTTCATTTTCAAATCAAAATAGCTGATCATTCTTGGACATTAGAACATTCCCAAGCATTTCTAAAACAAGGCATACAAGCCTTACAAACATATGCATATATACACAAACATGTAAATCTAATACAACAACCAATCACATCACATCTTACACAAAAGTCGGCGCGGCGCTAGGTATGTGTGTGCAATGCAAACGCTAATCCTTCGTCAAGGCCGGCATACACCATTCATCGTCCTCACCTACATATAGTAGAAAAACGTCAGCAACGGGTGTCACTGGTCCAGAAATAACTAGTATCAAACTGGAACATGAGAGTAAACTCTCATGGAAAGCAAACAATCATATATCTTCCTCAAGAACTCTCATAAGGGGAACTACAAAGGAGCCGTTGAGCAGCTGACTCAACAGCATCCTGATCTGTCTAGTACTGTGCCACTCACAACACTTCTTTTTCAGTACTTCATGTAAAACTTTATCCTAAGCCCTCTCCGAACCTCCATATTACTCCTGGCCTTGAGCACGAAGGCCGGGCACTCTCAAGTAGTCGCCTTTAGTACCCTTTGAACCACAAGTCCGGACATGCGCTGTACTAAACAGTACCCGTAAACCTCCACGCTCTCCGGGTGTGAGGAACTCAAACACGGAGTTGTCAGGATCCCTCGGGAATGGAACAATCCGCTGGCACTAATCCAGAGCCCGCTTTGACTGGCACGGTATCCACTCATGGCACGTGCAAGTCGATTTATCTTCTCTTGTCTCACTGAAAACTCAATAAAACTATTTATAGGGTTGGGTCGGGATTTATTATAATAGGCCCGAAGGCAACTTGAGGTGGATCTTATTTTCGAAAACAAGCTCGAGGGATCTCATCCTCGAGGGTTATTAATTCCGAAAACAACCAACCAGATGGAATGTATTAGGTGGGGTCCGATAAATCATCCACCTGACACGTCCTACGATCAATAAATCAAATCATCGATAGAGTAGAGCGATAAAGCTTGAGAAGTGTGTCCTAACGGACCTGTCAGAAGCTCCAAGCGCAGTCTCGTGCCTAGATGGCGAGCTCCTGCAACGAGCCTACATGAACATAACTATTTACTAACGCCAATACATATATGATGCACGCCTATATAACTAATATATCCACATTCATACATGAATCTAATCAAACATGACAATCATGACAACAATCACACTAAATCTCTAATTGTCAAGCAAGTTAATAATTTTATGATTTCCTACGTTACTTATTACCTAACACTTTTAATTCCAATTTCAAAGCATACCTATTCTAATTTGGTGACAATGGTTTAATCAATTTAATCCGTTTAACTTAATACTAGTGTGCAAAACCTAAATCATGCAAACTCATGAATTAACTAGTTAACAAGCATTTAATTAACTATTCAATTGTTTACTAACAATTCTATTAGCCAGCATTTACAACACGCAACACAATCTACGCTAATCATCACATATTTGTCATAATTCACAATTAATTAAACGAAAATCATGAAATTAATAAAATTAATTTCAATTCGCTACCATGACCACAACATGTATGTAATAATTTTAAGAAAAGGAAGAACCACTTCGCGATCGGCATTGAAATCGGTGCCGACGAACAAAGGTGGTGAAGGCGTGCCGGCGGTTTTCCGGCGGCTGTGCTGGCGATTTTCGGTAGTTCCGGTGGTTTTCTGGCGACTGCTCCAGCGGGGCAATCGGAGGTAGGGGTCAGCACCGTCTCGGGAGCTTGACCCAATGGTGGTGACGACAAGGGCGGCCGTGGCGGCGATGGCCACCGGTGACGAGGTCGATTTCGGTCGGGGCGGTCGATCGCTCCGATCAGACCCACGGCCGGACTCAACGGCGGCGCTGGGTAAGGGGAAAGGTAGGGAAGTCGAGGGAAAGGGCTTCGACGTCACAGCGGCGGCGGTCCGGCACAGACGGTGGCAAAATCGCGTCGGGAGAGGCCGTGAAACCGTGGCGATTTCTGGCATCGCGACGGCTAGACGGCGGCTAGGCGTGATCGGGGCGGCAAGGGACGGCACCGCCGGGCTGGGCGGCGTCGATCGGCGGCGAGGTGGCTTCGGCGGCGGTGGCAAAAGTCTCCAAGGGCGGCGGCAGTGAAGACGTCGGGTTTGGGGGAGGAAGATGAGAAGTATGGGGCGGTGGCAAAGCTGTAAATAAGACTTGACTCGACACCGGCTTGAGTCAAGAATAATAACTAACTCGGAATGAATTCCTAAAAATCCAGAAAAATTAGAAAATCCTATGAAATCATACAAAATAACACAACATCCAAATGACATGCTGGATAACTAATAACCCACCCGAAGACTATCTAACGCATCCTAATGTGTTATTTGGCCTAAACTAATTCTACGGTCACAACATGA
>JAURVB010012316.1:0-34103 GCA_033002965.1 Piper betle
GCTAAGAAAAGCACTAACTAAAGCATAAGACTATGAAAGAAGACAAGATTAGAAAGGCAGACCTGATGAGACAACCCAAAGGAAAACTGATGCAGGTAGACAGAGGAATTGTGAAAGATCCAGATTTGGGTGGGAAGATGAAGATGTTTAAGTGGGCAACTATAAAATCACCATTTTTTCATATGTTTACTACTTTCTTTTGCAAGGCCATTTTGAACCTTTTTGGGTCATGTCTAGCATGTCAAACCTGGGAGACTTGAAACTTCTAGCAATCAAGTTAGTGCCGTTAGGAACTCCCCAAAAAACCATTTTACCTCTAGCAGCCTTGTCACACAGACCTGTTAATAACTCCCAGAAAACTAGTTATCTGAAAGATCATTTTCTATATTGAGATTGGTTAAATATCATACTTCTTAGGTTAATGAGGAAGCCAATTAACCGCATACCCAGCGTCTCAATGTTTTGAATCAAAACGTCTGGACATTCAAAATTTGGCAAAAGAAGGAAAGTTAACAGGGTACCCAATGTCTAGACGTTCTGTTCTATTAAGAAGAAAAGAGGACAATAGTTGTAGGGAATGTTAAATTACAAGTGCAATGTGTCCTGCCAGCTCAAGGAGGAAATTTCAGTTTCTGAGAGTGAAGATGAAGATGATGCTTGCTGATGGGTATATAATGATGAGGCTGCCTTTAATTCTGGAAACGATGAGGTGAACAAAACTTGCATGTATTGTGCATATATATAAGATATGCCACTAGTTTTATCATAGTGTTTGTTTTGTAACTTAACTAGCTTTAATTGTTGTATAGATGGAAGTCTCTGTCGATGAAGAAGCAACCAAGCTAGATGAGGAATATGAGGATCTAGCCATGCACAATGGTTCTTGGTCTGATGATGAAGAATCTGATGGAAAACCTCTTCTTGGCGATAACTACACTTATGGCAAAGAGGAAAAAAACCAATTAGACAAGCACAGACAGAGCCTTGATAGCTTCTTCATCAAAAGTGGGCGCTTCTCTTAGCTCCTACTCCTTCCAGCAAAGAAATTATAAATTTCGTCGGCTACCATCTGCAGATATGCTGCTTCCAGGTCAATTGTAAACTATATCCCGTTACATTTATGCCATATACTTCAAGAGGATCTCTGCATCTTTGTAGATGACATTCTGTTTTAATCTCCTGAAATGGTGTAACAAAGCCTGTATAACACAAATGTCTACGCAAATTCAGGTTGTAGTTCATTTATAGCTTTTGACAAAAAAATATACAACATTTTTCCATTGGTGCCTGTTGAATGTATGATGCTTTCTCAACTTAGATATACACAATTGCATAACTTACAAACTTACCAATTATGATCAGCTCGTAACCTATCAGATCCACAGATATGTTGCTAGTACTGTCCAACACTTGGCGATCCACAGCATGTGTCTTCATCTTCTCAAATTCAACATCAGTACTAGGAAAGCAATTGCCAAATCAGCAACAATGGTTAGATAGATACACATATTGGGTTCAGATTCTAAATTGTTCTCAATATAATGCATCTGATCCACAATGTAATACATTGGCCATTGTTGTCCACCACTAAGAGATTTGCCCACATACTCTGCTGAGGTTTTGTCTAGGACATCTTTGACACTTTATGGTGGATTCTTCAGGCCATCTTCTGTAAAACTTCCCAACTTCTCCTATGTCTGGTTTCTTATCATGACGCTATTCTAGAAACCATTAGTCCTATCCTTCGTCTGCCACAACTTAACTTTACTGAGCTTGGATTTGAACTTCCACCAGGCAAACCTCTTGCCATCTCCACCCATTTTAAGATAAGCAATGGCTCGTTTCAACCGGCTTCTGTTTTTGTGTTCTTCATTGGAGACTTCACTTGAATCTAGGATCTTGATGGCAGCTTGAGGAGACCCAGTTGTTGATGACTCCACAATTTGCTTCACAATTGCTAAAATCTCACTCATCTTTGGACGTGCCTTCTGCTGTCGTACAAGGCATTTGTTTGCAACAGCGGCAAGCTTTTGAGCCGACTTCAGGGAAATCTGTTCTTGTATTCTTGGATCAAGAATCATGGAAAAACGCTTCTCCGATAAATAAGGCTTCACCCACTCAAGTAGTTTATGTTCACCCTTAGGACGATTACGGTCTATTGGCTTTCTACCAGTGATCAGTTCATAGAGGACAACTCCATAGCTCCAAACATCACTTTTAGCCGTCAAACGTCCAGTTTGAATATATTCTGGTGCTGCATACGCTATAGTCCCAACAACCTGCTTTCAGCTTGGTAGGAAACAAATTCAATGCATGAGTTTCCCGATTGCATTCGAACAAAGAACAAATCAACAATAGCCACAGGCAAGAGGGTTTTCATGTCTTTTCTTTAGTACAGATGATTATGATTCAAACAAGCAAAGAGAAAATACACATCAATGACATTAGTAACGGATTCAACTCACCGCAGTTGAGACATGACTAAGTCCTTCGCCATGTTGGGAAATAGACGCTTCAGCGGAAACAACCCAGAAAATATTTCCCCTCAAGATGAAATGAAAACAAATATAAAATGGATAGGAGACACCAAGAAAAAAATGGATGGAAACTTTTCTCCCAATTTAGAGAAAAGAAAACCAACCTACTCTATCAACTTTGATTAAGAAAACTCTTACAATCAAGTATCGAAGAAAAAAACTCTCCTAACCCAAATCAGACCAATAACAAGATCTGAAAATACAATTCTTGAGAATACAATATATGAGAAATTGAGAAAACTAACATACACCTCAAAAGAAAATTGGATCAAACTCACACCCTGGATGACGACCCTTGCTTCAACTTGAGATGATGTAAACTTCTCCAAACTCTCCCTATATGAGCCAAATGTGCTCAAAAGCTCTCAAGAGGATGTTGTTTCTAACATCAGAATTCTCCTTTATATAGAAGATTATGAGTAGAATTCTAAAGGCCAACTCATTACACTTCTATCGCAAAGGACGAAATCACACATCGGAATACCAAATGCCAACCATTAGTGCGATAACCAAAAACCAAAAACTGGTAATTGAGTTTTTCAATGTGAATGGGTGAGGGAAACTCAACACACCAGGCCCTTTGGCGAGCCAATCCAAAGTCTGACAACTTGGCATTCCAGTCTTTGTCTAAAAGAATATTTGACGTCTTAAAATCTCTAAATATAATCTGCAACAAGATAAATTCATCCATGAGAATGGTACATTGATGTTGTTTCACTCTGCACAATTTTTTTTAATTTTAGCCAAAACCATTAGTAATGATAATAACAAAGAATGCAAGCATTCCGCAGAATACAAAATCCTTGATATGATTTTGAAGAGTCGTAGATCATGCAAAGAAAAGATTTACATGTGACCAGATTAGGAAAAGAACATGTGATTACAAAAACAAGATGACAAAATTCGCAGATGGATTTCTTGCTTGGTAGTGACCTCAATCCATGACTTTCAGTTGATCTTCAAGCCAGATAAAACTAGAACGAAGAAAACCAATGAAAACATCTGAGCTAAGTCTAGTTTCTTTACACAGCTCTGCAAGGAACTTGTACAAATTGGACAAAATTTATTTCCTCAACAGAAACTGATGCTCACCTGAAAATCCATTTCTTCATGGAGATAAGTTAAACCACGAGCAGCATCAAGTGCAACCTTTAGTCTTGTAGACCACGATAATGGTGTTTTAGATCGTGTTGATAGATGATCATCAACACTTTGGTTGGGCATAAACTCGTATATCAGAAGTCTTTGAATCCCTCTTTCATCATCTTTCGCACAATATCCCACAAGTTTAACCAGATTTGGATGGTCAACTATCCCCAAATAATTGACTTCAGTGACCCACTCTTTGTGCCCCTTAAAAGATAATATGGATACCCTTCCATCCTCTTCTTTGGTGAGATATAGATAATGTAAAAAATCCCCAGCATTCTTCATCCTTAATCAAGTCCAACACTGCTTGACCAATCCAGTGATATGGCAAAATTTATCACAAGAATTCATGATGCAAAACAGGACTGACGAGCACATATATTACCAAATTCCAAATTGATTATATTTGATCAATTTACAGATTAAGACAAATGAGATATATCAGCAATATCAAAGAAGAAATATAGTAGAATACCTGCAAACCCCTTCTACTAAGTTGTTTGACTGCAACGTAAATTTCTTAATATTTCCAGCCGACAAATAAACAAAAATTCTGTAAAAATTTCTTAATATTTCCACTTGACAGATAGAAATTGAATTACCCTAAACTCTAAACACCTTTAAAAATGTTATTGTGAATAAATAACTTGAATAAAAATGTTATTGTGAATTTAAACCCATAAAACAATTAATTGATTACCAACTTATCCTACTCAAGTTTGGATACGGGTTTAATTATATTCGAATAATATCAATAAATTGAAGGATTAAAAACGGTAACTTGAAGTAGAAATTGGACAAAATTTGTTTCCTCAACAGAAACTGATGCTCACCTGAAAATCCATTTCTTCATGGAGATAAGTTAAACCACGAGCAGCATCAAGTGCAACCTTTAGTCTCGTAGACCACGATAATGGTGTTTTAGATCGTGTTGATAGATGATCATCAACACTTTGGTTGGGCATAAACTCGTATATCAGGAGTGGTTGAATCCCTCTTTCATCATCTTCCACGCAATATCCCACAAGTTTAACCAGAGTTGGATGGTCAACTATCCCCAAATAATTGACTTCAGTGACCCACTCTTTGTGCCCCTTAAAAGATAACTTGGATCTGTCAGTGTTATTTTCATTCAATTGAAGGAAAAAATATCATGCTCCATTTCTGCCCTTCCATCCTCTTCATTGGTGAGATATAGATAATGAAAAAAACCCCAGCAACTTTTAATCAAGTCCAAAACTGCTTGACCAATCCAGTGATATGGCAAAATTTATCACAAGAATTCATGATGCAAAACAGGACTGACAAGCACATATATTACCAAATTCCAAATTGATTATATTTGATCAATTTACAGATTAAGACAAATGAGATATATCAGCTTTTGAGCCGACTTCAGGGAAATCTGTTCTTCTATTCTTGGATCAAGAATCATGGAAAAACGCTTCTCTGATAAATAAGGCTTCACCCACTCAAGTAGTTTATGTTCACCCTCAGGACGATTACGGTCTATTGGCTTTCTACCAGTGATCAGTTCATATAGGACAACTCCATAGCTCCAAACATCACTTTTAGCCGTCAAACGTCCAGTTTGAATATATTCTGGTGCTGCATACGCTATAGTCCCAACAACTTGCTTTCAGCTTGGTAGGAAACAAATTCAATGCATGAGTTTCCCGATTGCATTCAAACAAAGAACAAATCAACAATAGCCACAGGCAAGAGGGTTTTCATGTCTTTTCTTTAGTACAGATGATTATGATTCAAACAAGCAAAGAGAAAATACACATCAAAGACATTAGTAACGGATTCAACTCACCGCAGTTGAGACATGACTAAGTCCTTCACCAGGCCCTTGGCGAGCCAATCCAAAGTCTGACAACTTGGCATTCCAGTCTTTGTCTAAAAGAATATTTGACGTCTTAAAATCTCTAAATATAATCTGCAACAAGATAAATTCATCCATGAGATGGACTTTCACTCTGCACAATTTTTTTAATTTTAGCCAAAACCATTAGTAATGATAATAACAAAGAATGCAAGCATTCCGCAGAATACAAAATCCTTGATATGATTTTGAAGAGTCGTAGATCATGCAAAGAAAAGATTTACATGTGACCAGATTAGGAAAAGAACATGTGATTACAAAAACAAGATGACAAAATTCGCAGATGGATTTCTTGCTTGGTAGTGACCTCAATCCATGACTTTCAGTTGATCTTCAAGCCAGATAAAACTAGAACGAAGAAAACCAATGAAAACATCTGAGCTAAGTCTAGTTTCTTTACACAGCTCTGCAAGGAACTTGTACAAATTGGACAAAATTTATTTCCTCAACAGAAACTGATGCTCACCTGAAAATCCATTTCTTCATGGAGATAAGTTAAACCACGAGCAGCATCAAGTGCAACCTTTAGTCTCGTAGACCACGATAATGGTGTTTTAGATCGTGTTGATAGATGATCATCAACACTTTGGTTGGGCATAAACTCGTATATCAGAAGTCTTTGAATCCCTCTTTCATCATCTTCCGCACAATATCCCACAAGTTTAACCAGATTTGGATGGTCAACTATCCCCAAATAATTGACTTCAGTGACCCACTCTTTGTGCCCCTTAAAAGATAATATGGATCTGTCAGTATTATTTTCATTCAATTGAAGGAAAAAATTATCATGCTCTATTTCTACCCTTCCATCCTCTTCATTGGTGAGATATAGATAATGAAAAAATCCCCAGCATTCTTCACTCTTAATCAAGTCCAAAACTGCTTGACCAATCCAGTGATATGGCAAAATTTATCACAAGAATTCATGATGCAAAACAGGACTGACAAGCACATATATTACCAAATTCCAAATTGATTATATTTGATCAATTTACAGATTAAGACAAATGAGATATATCAGCAATATCAAAGAAGAAAATATAGTAGAATACCTGCAAACCCCTTCTACTAAGTTGTTTGACTGCAACGTAAATTTCTTAATATTTCCAGCCGACAAATAAACAAAATTTGTAAAATTTCTTAATATTTCCACTTGACAGATAGAAATTGAATTACCCTAAACTCTAAACACCTTTAAAAATGTTATTGTGAATAAATAACTTGAATAAAAATGTTATTGTGAATTTAAACCCATAAAACAATTAATTGATTACCAACTTATCCTACTCAAGTTTGGATACGGGTTTAATTATATTCGAACAATATCAATAAATTGAAGGATTAAAAACGTTAACTTGAAGTAGAAACCAAATTGGAATTTAAACCCATAAAACAATTAATTGATTACCAACTTATCCTACTCGAGTTTGGATACGGGTTTAACTATATTCGAACAATCTCAATAAATTGAAGGATTAAAAACGTTAACAAAGGCATAAAAAGAAATAAATTTGAGACTGATTCTCAAATCCAAACCCATTTAGACGTATCCATCCTCATGGCCTTCACACCATTAAAAAGAAATCCTGATCTGCCAAACTCGGTCATGTATTTCGAACTGATTTAAATTAAATTGCCTTAACGTTGCACAAAACATTTTTTTATAGATTTTATTTAAATAATTTGAAGACTAATCCGTATCTAAATCTTAATACGTTCAATATTAAGCATTCTTGTTTTAGTTATCTTAATAATTCACAGATCAAATTACCAACCTTTGTTTTAGTTTAACTTGTCTGGTCCTGAAATGTGAAGGCAGGCAAGAGCTAGTCATGCGTTGCTGTTGCAGGTTTTTCAAAGAAAGATATGCAACTCTCAGATAATAAAGAAGGGGTCATCACTCACGGTGCTATGTCGATAATGGAATATCCAATCCTTCTTCCTCTGCACTTCCTCGAAGAATCTCCTTTTTGTTCTTTATGCCAAAACACAAACACAAAGCATTCTAAAATTTATATGAATGAGAAAAATAGAGGGAGAAGATATGAGAGGGAGTATGCATGATATAATGACGATCATAATTACCATCCTTTGTTTTAGTTAACTTGTCTGGTCCTCCAAATTACCTCCCTTTGTCTTAATACATCTGATTCAAAGCTTCGCTGTACAAATGAATACCCTTTATTTTTCAGAACAAACACAAGGTACTGGAAACGACACTTTGAATTAGTAGGTTTTGTTCTAGAAGAATATTTTACCTCTAGCTAGGCCTTATTATTACCTGGCATGTTAATGAACTCTCCAAAAAAACTAGTTATCTGAAAGATCATTCAATATTTATTCAACAATTACACTAATGTATACCATATCCAATCGTATAAGAACATCACTGCTCCAAAAATTATATAATTGCTTATCTTTTGAACATTCTTCAGTAACTAATAGCCACAAATGTCTCAGAAGCAAAGCACACACAAAAGGGATCGCCTGTAAGCAATGTAGCAGATATCTCATCTGCTGAACTTTGGTTCAGTTACATATATCATGTGCAAAGGGATCAAATGCATTAACCACTCCAAAAAGATCTTCCCAAGGAGAACAGGGACATTGCGAGCAGCGTCTTCAGTTCTGTTTGGTTGTTGAAAATGACCTTCAAGAATGAGAATGTTATATAAGTGCTTGTTCATGCTAGAAATTGATGTGGCATCAACAACTCTCTAAACACTATTTCAAACACCATCATAGCTTTTGAAAGAGAACATCTCCTCTCTTGTTTCCTAAATACTAATAACAGAGAATGGCAATAACAGACATAGGCAGTTTACTTATTTCAGAACTCCACACCTGTACACCTGAATGATGAACACTACTGTTTCATTTAAAACTGGAGATGGAATCAAAATCAAGAGATATTTGAAATAAGGAGCAAGTGGATGCTGATAAGGAAAAAAAACATTTCTAAAATATTTTTAAATCACTTGATATATGTGCAAGTAGAAAGAAGAGGAGAAACTTTCTTGGGAGCGTTTCTGCATCTAAAAGGGGATCACATATCTATATGTCTGTTAGCTTGCGCTTCTAGCTTCACACCCGCCAGGTTTTACAAATACAAAGCACAAAAATTGTTATAAAGCCAACATATATCACACAAACCACCAAAAAATGTTTTGTTAAAAGAGAAGATAGAGGCATCAGAAACACGGAATGTAATGTTTTCTTGACGTAAAATGAAACCTACCATTGCAAAAATATAAGCTCACAAGTATTAGCTATTCATTGCAAAAAAACCCCAAAGGCAAAAACAGAAGGGAGAAGCGCATCACTCACCTGCTTTAATATTTAATATGTAATGGTTTTGGCCGTCAATTAATCACGAAACCGTTTGGTGTTCAGTTAAAGGATAAACACCCTAAATTTCTGTCAGTGATCATTTTCATCCACAAATAGGGGACGGAGATAGGACTTGAAGGCGTCATCTTCCCACTCCAACCCCTCCCACCACTCCTCTGTTCCCACAATTTCACCACTGATCATCGGTGTCGACTTGTTTTCATTCATCAGGCCTCGTGGCAGCTTCTCCAACATAGGACAGTTATACAGTCTAAACTCGGAGAGGGAAGGGAAGGAGACGTTGTCATTGCATATGTGCTTCATCCGCCGCAATGATTGGAGACGTAAACGTTGGAGATTGGGAAAGGAAGCAGAGTGCGTTTGGACGTCAGAGAGCAAGCCATGCCCATCATCATCAGTTGTAGTAATCAGTCCCTCTTCAAAATCCGGAAGACCAGCAATCTTGAGTTCCCTGAGCTGTAGGAGGTGTTGCAGCCCAACTACATGTGCAAGGCATCCACAATGGCGTATTTTCAAAATACAAAGGCTCTGGAGGGCCCTCTTCTCAAAATGCACCTTTTCCAATCGATGACAGTTTCTGATTTCAAGAACTTCGAGTTGAGGAAGGAAATCAGTTGCCCCAGGAATCACGAGTTTGTCGATGTCACATGATTTTATGCACAGCTCACGTAGTCGGCACATGGCCGTGATGGCAAATATCACCTCATCTCCATCGGCAATCGGCCACCCATCCATTGTGAGAACCTTCAAAGACGTCAATCTCTTGAGACCTTCTATCAAGAACTGGCCGCTCTTTGGTGTGTTCTCCCGGATTATTATGCATAATTCTTCCAGTTTTTTCCAATTATAGGGCAAGTCGGTACAATCGTTTAAAATGTAGCCTTCAACATCCAGATGTAGCCTTCTCAACTCGGTACAATCGTTAAAAATATTCCCTTTGTAGACTGCTCTGAGTGTGAAAATATCAACCATCTCCAGCTTTTTCAATTTTCCTACTTCTGAAGGTATATTCTCAAGACGATCACAGTCCCTTATTTGGAGCTTTCTAAGCTCACAAAGGCCTCCTATGGTTGGTGGGAGCAGGGTTAGACTACGGTTATTGAGCAAGATCAACACTAATAACTTGGTCAAATTTCCGATGTCATCCGGCAACGCTTATATTTGAGTTCTTTATTTCAAGGTGTCTCAACCCTACAAATTGTCCAAACGTTGGAATTGGTGAATATCCAAACCAAACATATTTCATGACAAGGACCTTTACATTATATTTGAAGTTCATGGAATTCATAATCGTATTTATCGTTCTACGATATTATATGCAATGTGGACAAGTTTGGACAATCCAATTCTTGGGGTATATCATCATTGTGGTCCTCAACATAAATCCATCGTGCCATATTCCACCTTTTGGCTATTTCTTCTCCACTTAACCTCAAACTAGAAGTGTGCACAAAATAATTCAACTCTGAGCCAATCCATAATCCCATATCTCGTATGACATCGTGCATTTTCACAATCATTGATGATGAATATTTCGATTGCATGACCTCAAGCAAGGATTTAGCCACCAAAGTATCAATGATGTCATGCCCTCTATTCCATGTTTCTTCATAAGTACCATAGCCTATGTCCAACAATCTTTCTCCGATCCAGGATCCAACCAATGTGTCTTTATCAATTTCTTTATCCTCGGGGTACATGCAACAAAATAGGAAGCATTCCTTTTCAGCTTGGTTTTCTAGATTGTCATAGCTGAACTTCAAGCGCTCAAATAATTTTTCTTCCGCCCCCGAGATATTTCTAAGACTGTTTAATGCATATTTCCATGCTCCCAGGCTAGTTTTACACACCATAGCCTTGCCAATAACAGTGAGTGCTAGTGGCAACCCTGCACATTCTTTGGCAACTTCTTTGGCCAAGCCTAGAATCTGGTCGTGAGAGTATAGAGTCTTATCCCCAACACTTTGCTTAAATAAGGCCCATGACTCTTCGGGACCTAAGCATTCAATCTTCATCTTTTGATCAGGATCCATTTGCAAACATACACCTTCCGATCGAGTAGTGAAAATTATCTTGAACTTGGACGTATCTAGCTTCAAAGCCACCTGCAACTCCAAGCTCTTCAAGATCTAAAGATTCCCAAATATCATCAAGGAGCAAGGCCACTCTGCCATTGCTATTGAAGAGCGTCCTTGTTTATGTCCATTCCACGTTCTTTGGGGTCTTGCTCTTCGTAGAACCATCTCAAATTCAACTGCCTCCATTATGGATCTTTGTATAGTCTCCACGTTGACGGTTCTTGAAACAACTATCCATATAACTTTGAAGTGTAGAATGTTCCAAGAACTCATAGCACACCTTCTTCATGAGCGTGGTTTTCCCCACGCCCCCCATGCCATAGATCCCAACCATTCCAACTTCACTTTTAGTAAGACAATCACGTACCTCGTTAAAAGCCTTTTCTTGCCCAATTGTAACACTGGAAGAAATCCGACTTCGCTCTCTCTTACTTCGATGGGCTTGTGCTCAAGTGCAGTTGGATTAGTAGTGGCCATGGTATGTCCAAGAGTGGAGGCAGATGGTCCGGATCCAGAATGACCCACTTGTATCTGAGTAAAATCCGAGGCCAGACTAGATACCATCACATCATTCACATCAAGTTTTGGAGCAGAGGAACATGGACTGGACACTGCTTGCATCTGCACAAGAGCAGTCGACGTACTTGGCAGCGTAGGATGCTCATGCTGATACGGTCTGTTCACCATATTTTCCATCAAGCCGGAACCAATCTCCCGAACATTTGAAGTTTTGGTTTTTTGTTTTTTATCTTTCTTGAATAATCGCTTCATCCTGCTTTCAGTTGGAGAAAGGAGAGTGGCATGCGAGGCAAGAAGCAAGGTAAGCAAGATGCAGATGAAGCAGAAACAAGGTAGGCAGCATGAACTTGAATTACTTGAAAAACAGACAAGTAACTCATGTCTTAATTTATAATATGACATAAATAACATAGAGAGAGAAGTGAAAGAATCAGCTGGTGATCAGTTAATCAAAACTAAATGTTAGCCACACACATTAAGATAGAAGATAAATAATCTTAAGGAGAAAGTTTAAGGATCACAAATTAAACAATTGGATTGTAAGAAGCAAGGCAGAAAATATCCTGAATTACTGGAGAGATTGATGTTTCCATTAGTTTATAACAGTTATCCGACACGAAATGGGCACACCATGATTTCTTCACTAAACCAAAAATACATCTCTTGGTCAACTCATAGAGATCATAGCACAGATAATCACACCCCTCTCAAAGGGTAGTCATCTTCTAATTCATATTATGTGATAGCTTACTCAGAGATATGGCACCACTTGGAATAACAAATTTATTTAAGATTGAAACACCAACTAATTATCAGAAAAAAAAAAGAATGCAACACCATCTAAATGATTGTTGAGACAACCAAATGACGAATATTAGAAATAGAAATTACTGGGCTTTAATCCCCTAAATCCCTTAATAACAAACTCATGAATCAAAATTCAAACTAGGATAAATCCCTAATATTTAGTATACTCAATATTTTAGAATCACTAACAAATCGTGTGATCAAGAAAGAAACAAGGGGAAAAATTAACTGAACCTGATTAGACGAAACATTGCAAGGCGGAGATGAGAAGGCAGCTGAGTACTACTAGCTCTAACGGTATAGCAGCTAATCAAGATGTTGGATCTGCACCAGAATTGGATGTATTGTGCTTTAGTTGAATTCTTGGAGAGGGGAAGAGAATAAGACAGTGCTTTGGGGAGTGGAGAAGAAGGTAGGCACGTGTTCACATTTTCGTGTTATTGTAGTCCCCACTAAACAGGTAAAGTAAGTCAATAATTCATGTCTTCCCTCCAAGCATAGGGAACTGCTACCAGTCTCCACCGAAAGTGGAAAACGACATGATGGAAAGGTGCTGCACACTGTTTGTCATCAAATAATTGCAAGCTTTTGAGGATGTTGCAGATGTCCAACAGTGGAGGCAGATGGTCCGTATCCAGAATGACCCACTTGCATCTGAGTAAAATCCGAGGCCAGACGAGATACCATCCCATCATTCACATCTAGTTTTGGAGCAGAGGAAGATGGACTGGACACTGCTTGCATCTGCACCGGAGCAGTCGAAGTACTTGGCAGCAGTCGAAGATGGACTGGACTGGACACTGTTTGTCATCCCTTCGTCCTGTTTTCAGTTGGAGAAAGGAGATTGGCATGTGACGGTCATCCGGTACCGCGTGCTCTTCTACTTCCCCTTGCTCGTGCCTGCACTACATGGAAGCAACACCGTAAACATACATACGACTTGATCAATGTATAAATAAGGAGGGGTTCAATAACAATATTACTTCTATCTTATCGCCTATGGTGATGAGAAGTGCGCCGGGGTGAGATTCGACGCCGATTCATCGTTCTCGCAGGAAAATTTGGTCGAGGAGATGAATGGTCAAGGCATTGGGGTCGGGGTTGTTACTAAAATTGATGCTGAATTCCAATTTGTCACAAAGGCCTGTTATGGTTGATGGGAGTATGGTCAGTTTACGGTTATCAAGTAAGATCAACACCAATAACTTCGTCGCATTTAACTGCACCATTTCAAGATATATCCTCCAAAATTCCAAAAGTGGAAGCTGGAATTTCTGGACATTCAAGCACCATATATTCAATGATAAGGGCCTTCAGTTTACGCATGATCAAACTCGTGGATTTCAACAAGGAATTTTATATCTTTGTTGATGGAAAGTAATGTAGCATTTATCATTTTATGAACTAAGTTCAGTTGCATATAATATCATGTGGGAAGGGATCACATGCACACATAGGATTTATAAAATGAACTCACAAAAGAAGTCACATCACAAGCACTGGATAGGTTCATAGTATGCATTTAATCTTTCTACTACAAGTCCACAAGTAGCCAATATGACCAACAAAACCAAATAAACCACTCCAAAAGATCTCCTGAAAGACAGCAGGAACATTTTTATCATCATGTTCAACACTGTTCGTTTGTAGATGGAAACCTTCAAGAGAGAGTGTCAAATAATGCTTGATCATGCAATAAACTAATGGCATCAACAACTCTCTAAATACACCTTGGAAAAGAAAAAACTATTGAATTTGATTATAAGCAGTTTGATGGGGAGCCTGAGTCATACTGTTGTAGATTAGTGCTTTCTATATTGGGATTGTTAGGGTAATTCTGATGCGGACGATCTTTTTTATTTTTCTTCGGCAATCCAAACATCCTGATTTGAAAATGTGAAACGAGAGTTAAAGGCAAAGCAAGACTATCAGTACAAATTACCAAACCTGGATTTCTTTGCATGCCATTTTGATGCTAAGAAAAGCACTAACTAAAGCATAAGACTATGAAAGAAGACAGGATTAAAAAGGCAGACCTGATGAGACAACCCAAAGGAAAACTGATGCAGGTAGACAGAGGAATTGTGAAAGATCCAGATTTGGGTGGGAAGATGAAGATGTTTAAGTGGGCAACTATAAAATCACCATTTTTTCATATGTTTACTACTTTCTCTTTGCAAGGCCATTTTGAACCTTTTTGGGTCATGTCTAGCATGTCAAACCAGCGAAACTTAGTAAGCTCCTAACAATCAAGTTAGTGCCGTTAGGAACTCCCCAAAAAACCATTTTACCTCTAGCAGCCTTGTCACACAGACCTGTTAATAACTCCCCAGAAAACTAGTTATCTGAAAGATCATTCAATATACTATGTTATCCAATGTTAAAAGAACATCATTTCTCCTAAAAGTTTAAGGATTCAGGGGTGCGTATTATTATCAGATATGCCTTCAAAAACAAAGGCCTGCTTTGTGGGAGACAATTTAGAATGTATGTACAGTGTACTAGTCAAATTCTGATATATCCTGCTAAAGGCTGGATTCTAGAAAGAAATAAACCCGGAGCTTGCCCAAGCCCCCCCCCAAATAAAGTTTATAACAAAAAATGTGTAGGTATTCATTCATTGCAAAAAACATGTAGGCCATAATTAATTGATCAAAGTAAGATATTCAAATTTTATTTTTGCTCATGTGCTATCCAAACTCCAAAGGCCAAAAGAGACGGGAGAAGCTCATAATGAGTACTCACCTGCTTTAATCACCAAACCATATTGTAGTTCATCACACAAACACGGTTTCTTCTTCATCCTCAGATAGGAGGAGAGAAGGATATCGAATTAACTACGTGGGCATGTTAAATAGTTCCATAACTGGTAATTAACAGCTAGAATTAGTAATCAGTGGAAGGATATGGACTCGTACCTATTGTTCGAAGATCTCATGGTGTTTCTTCTTCATCCTCAGATACGAGATAAATTCATCCATGAGATGGACTTTCCCCTCTGCACAACTTTTTTTAATTTTCGCCTAAAAACCATCAGTAATGATAATAACAAAGAATGCAAGCATTCCGCAGAATACAAAATCCTTGATATGATTTTGAAGAGTCGTAAATCATGCAAAGAAAAGATTTACATGTGACCAGATTAGGAAAAGAACATGTGATTACAAAAACAAGATGACCAAATTCGCAGATGGATTTCTTGCTTGGTAGTGACTTCAATCCATGACTTTCAGTTGATCTTCAAGCCAGATAAAACTAGAACAAAGAAAACCAATGAAAACATCTGAGCTAAGTCTAGTTCCTTTACACAGCTCTGCAAGGAACTTGCACAAATTGGACAAAATTTATTTCCTCACGAAACTGATGCTCAGCTGAAAATCCATTTCTTCATGGAGATAAGTTAAACCACGAGCAGCATCAAGTGCAACCTTTAGTCTCGTAGACCATGATAATGGGGTTCTAGATCGTGTTGATAGATGATCATCAACACTTTGGTTGAAGAAAGCATAAACTCGTATATCAGAAGTCTTTGAATCCCACTCTTTCATCATCTTCCGCACAATATCCCACAGGATTTAAAACCAGATTTGGATGGTCAAACTATCCCCAAATAATTGACTTCCAGTGACCCACTCTTTGATTTCCCCTTAAAAGATAACATGGATCTGTCAGTATTATTTTCTATTCAGTTGAAAGAAAAAATTTCTTGCTCACTTTTCTACCCTTGCATCCCTCTTCTTTGGTGAGATATAGATAATGGAAAAGAAAATCCCCAGCATTCTTCACCCCTTAATCAAGTCCGAAACTGTTTGACCAATCCAGTGATATGGAAAAATTTATCACAAGAATTCATGATGCAAAACAGGACTGGCAAAGGCACATATATTGCCAAATTCCAAATTGATTATATGTGATTAATTTATAGATTAAAGCAAATGGAGATATATCCAGCAATATCAAAGAAGAAAATTTAGGAGAATACCCACAAACCCCTTCTACTAAGTTGTTTGACTGCAATGTTGGGATTAACCAAACAAAATCCCCATTTGCAACAAGTAAGGATGAACATTACCAAAAAAAATGAGAGAGATCAAATAAGACAATTTTACGTGGAAAACCCAAATTTCGAGAAAAAACCACGGGGCAAACGGGCAGATCAAATTCAACTATATCATGAATTTTGATACAGAATAGATCCGCAGGAGAACAAAGTCCCTAATACTAATTTATTTGTACTTTCTACAAGATTGGTATAAAGTCTTAGAAGATAATAAAGGAAGAATATTACATATTAACAACTTGGCAAAGTTGCCCTTGACGGTTGCAAACCAATCTCAACAAAGTATTCACCTTTCTTCAATCTACACAATTTTCTTTCTCCCTTTGCAGCAATAATTTTTCTCCAAAACCCAAAAACCAAGAAGCCAAAAAACCAAAGAAAAAAGTTGTCGTACGTTGCTTTTATTCCTTTCAACTAACCAAATCTACAAAATCTTGGTTTTGCCCAAAACAGGGTTGTAAGTTTAAGTATTTACGGAGGAGGAACAACCCAAAAAGCCTCCCTTCCCGACTCCATGAAATACCTCTACCCACCATGGGAAGCTCCATCCATACATGCTCCATTCCTGCAGTAAACATGTTTCTCCTTTGACACAACTTTATTCATCATGTCTGAAACATTCCTTTCAGTATGAATTTTTGTTAGTTCAAGAGATTTAATTTCCAACACATCTCTTATCCAGGGATATCTCACATCAATGTGCTTGCTTGTTGAATGAAAACTTGAATTCTTACACAGGTGAATTGCACTCTGGCTATCACAGTGTACAATATATCTCTCCTGTTTAATGCCAAGTTCATTCAAAAAATCTCTTCATCCATAGCATCTCCTTGCAAGCTTCTGTAACAGCCATAAATTCTACTTCAGTTGTCGATATTACAACACACTTTTGCAACCTAGACTGCCAAGACAAAGCCCCATTAGCAAAATTAACAACAAACTCAGATGTTGACCTTCTTGTTTTCCAAATCACCTGCCATGTCTGCATCGGTGTAGCCAACCAATAAAAAGTTTTATCACTTCCAAAACACAAACATATTTTGGACTGACACCTTTCAAGTACCTCTCAATGTTCTTTGAGTGTCCACTAGGAAGTCCACCTTGTGGCCTATTACTCAATGCACTAGCAATCCGACTCATTTGAGTTTCCAAATTTCTCATAGAAACCTGTTGACTTTGCATAAATTGCATGAACATTTCCTCCATAGTTGGTTTCTTTTCCTGAGGTTGTACTCTATTCTGTTGAAAACCTGGAGGAGCTTGTTGTTTTGGACCTGGCATTGATGCTTGGTTGCCTCCCCATGCAAAGTTTGGATGATTACTCCATCTTGGATTGTAAGTATTGGAATAAGGATTGTTTTGCTGTCTAGTATAGCTTCCAACAAAATTTACTGATTCAGGATTGTTGACACAATGCTCAGTAGGATGTCCTTCACCACACCAGTCACACTTAGTTGCAATCATGTTCACTGAATTCACATTAACATTCATCCCTAAAGCTTGCATTTGTTTTGACAGAGCAGCCACTTGTGCAGACAAAGCGGTCAATGTGTCCATTTCGAGAATACCTCCACTCTTCTTCCTCAATACTCTGTCTTGCCCCATCTGATAATGGTTAGATGCCAGCTTTTCCAATAAGTCATTAGCCTCTTTGTATGATTTACTCATGAGGGATCCATTGGCAGTAGCATCTACAATGGATTTAGTTTGTCCATGGAGTCCATTGTAAAATGTTTGAATTTGAACCCACGGGGAATTCCATGGTATGGGCACTTCCTTAGCAAATCCTTGAACCTCTCCCATGCATCATAAAGCGATTCGTTATCCAACTGCACAAAAGAAGTAATATCGTTACGAAAATTGACAATTTTAGACGGTGGAAAATATTTAAGCAAAAACATTCTCGCTAATTCATCCCAAGTGGTGATAGAATTAGGAGCCTGTGAATTCAACCATAATCTTGCACTTCAAGCTAAAGAATATGGAAATAATCGAAGCCGGATAGCTTCCTCAGACACTTGATTCATTTTAAATGAATCACAAATAGCAATAAAATTGAGCAGGTGAGTATGAGGATCTTCATGCGCTAGTCCTGCAAATTGTCCCACAGTCTGCAGCATTTGGAACATCACTGGTTTCAACTCAAAGCTATTTGCTTCAATCGGTGGCCTGAGAATGCTTGAATGTAATCCGTCTAAAACAGGAAGTGCAAACTCTTCCAGAGCTTTTGTGTCATCATCATTGGCTGCCTGTGGAAGATTATTATTCCTTTGCCCTGCCTCCATTGCTTTCCTAACTCTAGCCTCTTGACGTAGTCGCCGACAAGTTCTTTCGATCTCTGGGTTATATGGCTCTAGCTCCTTAGTACCTTCTCCTTGCATGCACTACGCACTACCTAATTAAATAATAATAAATAAATAAAAATTAAAACTTAAGAAGAGATGAGAACAATTTAAGCAAACAATCAAACTAATTTCTGATAAAATCAAATTCTAGTTTAATTCCCCGGCAACGGCGCCAAAAACTTGATGTGAAAATTATAACGCAAGTGCACGTGCCGAATCAAGTAATAAAATGATAAGAAAGTATCGTCCCACGAGGAATTATTACTAGAAATTTTCAGTGACCAAAATTAATTTAATTAATTATACTTAATTGAAAGAAAAATTCAAAGAGTGATTTAATTATAAACTAAAACTAAACTAATCTAAAATGCAATATTTAAATCAAATACTAACTTCAAGACGACAAACCTAGGATTTTCAATATTACCTAGTGCTCTATATGATTAAAGTTATAACTTCTACCTATGAATTGCACATTTGGATTATTAACCACGGGAATTAATTATTTATGACATCTCTTAGATTCACCATAAACTTATCACTCGCACCCAACTCCTATATCTCTATGAAATTGTGTATGCAAAATGATACTTTAAGTTTTGCCCTTAACAGTTACCCAAGACATATGAGTATATCTCTATCTCATATGTGAATCACCTAAAATAGATGAACAAAGGCTATTTTATTCACTGACAAATTTAATCTTTCTATCTCTAGACAAGATCAAATCTCTAGATCAATCAATAGGTGATCAGGCTAATGATAGCATTAATGCATAGAATAAAATAGATAATCCAACATCATAATCACATAGATAAAAATTAATAACTTTTATTAATCCATGCACTAGTTGTTATTGAAAATCCTAGAAAAGAATTACTCCATAAAGTTTTCGATTAAACACAAGAAATTCATTTGTGATATGAAAGACATCGTTTAATTACAAAGAAAAGTAAATCAAAATAAAGAAAAACTCTTTTGGAGAAAGCGTCTTCTTCTTCTGATCCAAATTCTTCGTCTTCCTTCTCTTGTCTTTCGTGCCGTCTCTTAGCCGTCTAATGTTGTTCTCCTCTTCTTTTCTTCACAAGAGGACGTCCCCTTATATAGAACTTCTCCGTGTTTATCCGCAACTCTAAAGATCATTAAGAATATCTTATGAAGATCATGTTTATCCTTAACGTCCAAGGATATCCATATCTCCAAAGATCTTTATAGCATATCTTCATGAAGATCACGCTTATCTCTAAAAAGATCTCGCTTATCCTTAAAGTAGTTGCTACAAACTCCCATTAGTTGGCTAAGGATCGTCTTCTAACTCTTATACCCTGTTAGAACAGCATTAATTAGCACTTTTTATAGCAAAATCACAATAATTTCTCGCATTATTAATAATATCTAATAAACTTCTAAACTAATAAAATTGATATATAAACAACTTGAAACATGACAAAAACTCAATATAAAATGCAAATAATAATAACTCTTTTCCAGAGTTGTTAGCATCACAATCAGCCGTCAAACAATCATTCCCATAATCGAAAGAATCTCCATGTCATCATGCACAACATTAGTGTTCGTTTCTCCTTGATCCTTGTTGTCCTTATTTTTCAAGTCTTTCTTGAGCTTCCAACAATCCTTCTACATATGACCTGTCTTGTCACAATAATAACACTTCAAGTGCTTCCTGGATTTAGACCTTCTTCGACTCTTGTCCCTTCTGTCTGTGTCTCTATTTCTTGATCTACCTCTTGCCTCTTCTGACACTAATGCATGAGACCCTGAAGTTGGTAGAGATTTTCTTCTCACCTCCTCATTCAGTAAATTGCTTGTTACCATGTCCATTGTGAGTTTTCCATCCAAAGCAGCATTGCTCAAAGATATCACCAATGTTTCCCAACTCTCTGACAAAGTGTTGAGGAGCAGGATAGCTTGTCATTCCTCATCTAGAGTCATCTTCATCCTGGCAAGTTGAGTAATAATACTCTTCATCTCATTGAGATGCTCACTTATGTCAGTTCCATCCTTATACCTCAAATTCACCAATTTCCTTATCAAAAGGGTCTTATTTGCCAGCAGTATTCCTCTCATAAACTTCTTTGAGTTCATCCCATATTGCTTTTGAGGACGTCAATTCAGAAACATGATGATACACAACTTCATCTGCCCATTATCTCAAATAGGCCATAGCCTTCCTATCCAACTTATTCCTTTCTACACCAGTGATAGATTCATATAAATCCTTGGAATATAAATGATCAATCATTTTTCCATTCCAATAATGCCAGTTACTAGGCCCCTTAAGAGATATCATCTTAACATACTTCTCATCAGCCACCTTGTTGAAATATAAATCACAAACACACCAACTAGGCTCTTAGAAATTTTGTCGAACACCTGGTGGGCATCAAATATCAACAACTAAAAGTTGCAAACCTCTTGGTTGGGTCCAATGGGCTTCCAATTGCAATAAGTGTTACGAGACTTGCAATAAGTGTTATGGGCCTCTCTTAATCCAAAAGCTAGCTTAAGGAATAAGGCTTTCCCATTAGCCTATATACAAGTCACCAGTCACCTCTATACATGATGTGGGATAAACCTAACAATTCTCCCCCTCACACATCATGTCACCCCAATCATCTCCCCCTCACCACATGCAAGGCCCACATGTTATAGTGAAGTTCCAGAAGACTCTAATTCAGGTTAGCCCACCCAAATCATCTCTCCCTCACCACATAGTGAAGTTCCAGGAGATTCCAATTCAGGCTGGCCCAAGGCAGCACGAAGCCAACCAGGCTCTGATACCACTTGTTGGGATTAACCAAACAAAATCCCCATTTCAACAAGTAAGGATGAACATTACCAAACAAAATAGAGAGATTTGACAAGACAATTTTACGTGAAAAACCAAAATTTAGGGGAAAAACCATGAGGCAAACGGCCAGATCAAATTCACTATATCACAATTTTGATATAGAATAGATCCCATGAGAACAAACTCCCCAATACTAATTTACTGTACTTTCTACAAAATTGGTATAAAGTTGTAGAAGATAATAAAAGAAAAATATTACAGATTAAGAACTTGGGGAAGTTACCATTGACGATTGCAAACTAATCTCAACGAAGCATTCACCTTTCTTCAATCTACATAATTTTCTTTCTCCCTTTCCAACAGCAGTTTTTCTCCAAAACCCAAAAACCAAAAAACCAAAGAAGAAAAGCGTCGTACGTTACTTTTTTCCTTTCAACTAACCAAATTTACAAAATCA
Organism: Piper betle; assembly: GCA_033002965.1. NCBI lineage: Eukaryota > Viridiplantae > Streptophyta > Magnoliopsida > Piperales > Piperaceae > Piper > Piper betle. Next base: position 22,004 of record JAURVB010012316.1, read on the forward strand.
TGGGTTTTGCCCAAAATAGGGTTGTAAGTTCATGTATTTAAGGAGGAGACAACCCAATATGCAACATCAAGCTTATTGCGAGGATCCATGGGATTCTTGATAGCTCCTCTCGTAAACACAGCCAAAACCTCATTCTCCTAACATAAGAGATCGACTTAAGTTCTTTGTAGCTGCCCTTAACTTTGAAAAAGTGAACACATTCAAGTTATTTGGTTTCTCAGATAAGCTTGGAGATCGATAATATATGATCCCCTTGCATCGTATGAAGAAAACAGAGAAACCAGAGCATTAGGGTGATTTTTGCCGGCACAATGTATACTTTGGACCAGGACCGGCTAATAAAAGGGAACTCAATACTGGTCAAAGAATTAGGAGAATCAACCAATCAAAATATATGAAAAATTTTAAAAATATAATAATACCATATGCAAAGGGTTATAAGTTCGAATCTCAGCTAACTTAATTTTTTTTAAAAAAATATAATAAAAATATCTTTCACGGTAGAAGATCACGGATTCAAACCCGGCTAACCTTGTCTTCTAATTAACTTCCTACTAATAGGAGTGTCTAATTGTCTTGAAAAAATATTAATAAAAAAATGTAATAATTATAATTCTTCTTTTCATTCAAATAGGATATATCTTTAAAGTCAATTACTATCTATATCTTTAATACTTTTGTTGTGCTGTTCCCATGAGGTGCAAGGGAAGATGTTCCTGCCATAGTTTGGTCACAGGGAATCCAAAGCACATGGGCGTGGCTTCATCCACTTGCACTTGATCTTGCTGATGAGATGGTCGAAAGAAACGGTTGATTATACTTTGAACATTGGGATTGGAATACTTGGAAGCAGCATTCCTTTTTTTGCGTCTCGAAGAAGATCCAAACACCTGCTCAGACAGAATTTCATCCTTAGATATGAAGAAGAAAACAAAACGTAATGCTCAACTAAAATGTAAGATGGCACATTGAATTTCTTGAATTAAAGACAGATTGATCTAAGATGGAATAACTTAAAACAATATCAATTTGTATATCAATACGATTTTTCAATAATTAACCGAAATAATAACCAGCTAACATCTCCTCTCTTGTTCCTAAATACTAATAACAGAGAATGGCAATAACAGATATAGGCAGTTTACTTATTTCAGAACTCCACACCTGGACACCTGAATAATGAACACTACTGTTTCCTTTGAAACTGGAGATGGAATCAAATCAAGAGATATTTGAAATAAGGAGCAAGTGGACGCTCTTATGAGGAAAAAAACATTTCTAAAATATTTTAAAATCACTTGATATATGTGCAAGTAGAAAGAAGAGGAGCAAACTTTCTTGGGAGCATTTCCGCATCTCAAAGGGGAAGACATATCTATATGTTTGTTAGCGTGCGCGTCTAGCTTCACACTCACAAGGTTTTACAAATACAAGCACAAAAAATGTTATAAAGCCATCATATATCGCACAAACCACCAAAAAATATTTTGTTAAAAGAGAAGATGAGAGGCATCAGAAACACCAAATGTAATGTTCTCTTGCCGTAAAATGATATATGTTGCAAAAATATAAGCTCACAGATATTAGCCATTGCAAAACAGAAGGGAGAAGCGCATCACAAAACTCATGGATTTGGCCGTCAATTAATCACCAAAACATTTGGTGTGCAGTTAAAGGATTAACTGCAACAATAATAACCAACTTTCTTCCTTCCTCCCTATACTTCAACTCATGGACAGGGTTCCTTCTTTATCTCCACAAATATGGGACGCAGATAGGCCTCGAAGGCGACATCTTCCCATCCCAACCTCTCCCACCCCTCCTCTATTCCCGCAATTTCGCCTCTGATAATCGGTGTTGACTTGTTTTCATTCATCAGGCCTCGTGACAGCTTCTTCAACCGCAATGGGACAGTTATACAGTCCAAACTCAGAGAGGGAAGGGAAGGAGTCGTTGTCATTGCATATGTGCTTTGTCCACCGCAATGATTGGAGACGTAAACGTTGGAGATTGGAAAAGGAAGCAGAGTGCGTTTGGACGTCAGAGAGCAAGTGGAATGAATAAAGTGAGTACTGTAAGGGTCGTTATGTTAGTTAGGGTGTCAAGGGTAGTATTGTAATTACACACGTTTGAATGTGTATAAAAGGAGGGAAATGAGTAGGATGATGGATCTTTTAAAAAATCTATGAATTGAATTGTCTTGGAGAGGAAGCGACAGCTCTTTGCTGTCCTTCTTCGTTCTTCTTCTTCCTATCCATCTGAATTCTGTTTTTTCCACTTCGATTTCTCTGTTTGCTCCGTTCTGCTCTGTTTCGATCAATTCAATGGCGCCATCGAAGCAATACAAGCAGTAAGGCAAGGGAAAGGATCTGGTTCTCAGTCCAATTGAGCCAGATCCTACCAGCAAGCCATGCCCATCATCATCAGTTGTTGTAATCAATACCTCTCCAAAATCCGGAAGACCGGCAATCTTGAGTTCCCTGAGCCAATCACAGTGGCGTTTTCAAAATACAAAGGCTCTGGAGGGCCCTCTTCTCAAAATGCACCTTTTCCAATCGATGACAGTTTCTGATTTTAAGAACTTCGGGTTGAGGAAGCAAATCGATTGCCGCAGATATCATAAGTTTGTCTATGGAACATCTTGTTATGCGCAGCTCACGTAGTTGGCACATGGCCCCAATTGCAAATATCACCTCATCTCCATCAGCAATTGGCTACCCATCCATTGTGAGAACCTTCAAAGACGTCAATCTCTCGAGACCTTCTATCAAGAACGTGCCGTTATCTGTGTCTCCCACCAATTTTTATGCGTAATTCTTCCAGTTTTTTCAAATTATAGAGCTAGTTCGTACAATCGTTGAAAATTGAAGCCTTAAGTCAGATGTAGCCTTCTCAACTCAGTACATTCATTAAAAATGTTCCCTTTGTAGACTATCCTCGTTTGCGGAAATATCAACCATCTCCAGCTTTTTCAATTTTCCAAATTCTGAAGGTCTATTCACATGAAGAGCACGTTTGCTTATTTGGAGCTTTCTAAGCTCACAAAGGCCTCCTATGGTTGGTGGGAGCGTGGATAGATTATCATTATCAATCAAGATCAACACCAATAACTTGGTCAAATTTCCAATGTCTAGGGGCAACGCTTCCATATTTGAGTCTTTTATTTCAAGATGTCTCAACCCTACAAATTGTCCGAACGTTGGAATTGGTGAATATCCAAACCAAACATATTTTCATGATAAGGACCTTTACTTTACATTTGAAGTTCATGGAATTCATAATCCCAACCATGTCTAATGCGTTGCGCATTGCAAGACGTATATGCAATGAGGACAAGTTTGGACAATCCAATTCTTGGGGTATATCATCATTGTGGCCCTCAACATAAATCCATCGCGCCATATTCCACCTTTTGGCTATTTCTTCTCCACTTAACCTCAAACTAGCAGTGTGCACAAAATAATTCGACTCTGAGCCAATCCATAATCCCATGTCTCGTATGACATCGTGCATTTTTACACTCACCACTTTAGGTACAATATTTATCTTTATGGAACTCAAGCAAGGATTTAGCCACTAAAGTATCAATGATGCCATGCCCTCTATTGCACATTTCTTCATAAGTACCATAGCCTACGTCCAACAATCCTTCTCCAATCCAGGATCCAACCAATGTGTCTTTATCAATTTCTTCATCCTCGGGGTACATGCAACAAAATAGGAAGCATTCCTTTTCAACTTGGTCTTCTAGATTGTCATAGCTGAACTTCAAGCGCTCAAATAAATTTTTTCTGCCCCTGAAATCAGAGATGGGCAACTTCTAAGACTCTTTAATGCATCTTCCCATGCTCCAGGGCTGGTTTTACACACCATAGCCTTGCCAATAACAGTGAGTGCCAGTGGCAACCCTGCACATTCTTTGGCCACTTCTTTGGCCAAGCCTAGAATCTGGTCGTGAGAGTTAAGAGTCTTATCCCCAACACTTTGCTTAAATAAGGCCCATGACTCTTCGGGACCTAAGCATTCAATCTTCATCTTTTGATCAGGATCCATTTGCAAACATACATCTTCCGATCGAGTAGTGAAAATTATCTTGAACTTGGACGTATCTAGTTCAAAGCCACCTGCAACTCCAAGCTCTTCAAGATCTAAAGATTCCCAAATATCATCAAGGAGCAAGGCTACTTTGTCCTTGCTATTGAAGAGTGCCTCGTTTATGTCTCATTCCACGTGCTTGGGGGTCTTGATCTTCATGGAAACTTCAAATTCAACTCCTCCATTATGGATTTTTGTATAGTACCCACATTAACCGTTCTTGAAACAACTATCCATATAACTTTGAAGTTAGAAGGTTTCAAGAACTCATAGCACACCTTCTTCATGAGCGTGGTTTTCCCCACGCCCCCATGCCATAGATCCCAACCATTCCAACTTCACTTTTAGTAAGACAATCACGTACCTCGTTAAAAGCCTTTTCTTGCCCAATTGTGACTCTGGAAGAAATCCGACTTTGCTCTCTCTTCTTCGACGGCTTGTGCTCAAGTGCAGTTGGATTAGTAGTGGCCATGGTATGTCCGGATCCAGAATGACCCACTTGCATCTGAGTAAAATCCGAGGCCAGACTAGATACCATCACATCATTCACATCTAGTTTTGGAGCAGAGGAAGATGGACTGGACACTGCTTGCATCTGCACAGGAGCAGTCGAAGTACTTGGCAGCGTAGGATGATGATGCCGATGCAGTCTGTTCAGTATAATTTCCACCAGATTGAAGCCGGAACCATTGTCATGAGCATTTGAAGTTTCGGTTTTTTCTTTTTTATCTTTCTTGAATAATCCCTTCATCCTGCTTTCAGTTGGAGAAAGGAGAGTGGCATGTGAGGCAAGAAGCAAGGTAAGCAAGATGCAGATGAAGCAGAAACAAGGTAAGCTGATTGAACTTGAATTCAGCCAATCTCTTGATTTATATGATGATATAAAAAACAAGAGAGAGAGAAGTGAAAGAATCAGTAGGTGGTAAGTTAATCAAACCCGAATATTAGCTAAAGACAAATCCCATTTGCATACTACTAAGGAGAAAGCTTGAAGATTACAAACTAAACCATTAGATTAGGTAAAGAAGAAAGTCAGAAAATAGCAGACATGATATTGGGAGACAAATGAACTGTGGCAAAGATCAAGGCAAGCAAATGATCTGCAAAAGAACAGTCTGGATTGTCTGCTAGTATGAATAAGCTCATGAATCAAAATTCAAACTAGGATAAATCACTAATATTTGGTATACTCAACATTTGAGAATCACTAACAAATCATGTGATCAAGAAAGAAAAAGGGGAAAAATTAACTGAACCTGATTCGACAAAACAAAGCAAGGCAGAGATAGAGAAGGCAGCTGAGTACTACTAGCTCTAGCGGTATAGCAGCCGATCAAGATGTTGGATCTGCACCAGAATTGGAAGTATTTTGATTTGTTGATTTATTGGAGACAGAATTGGATCTTGTGCACCAGAATTGCACCAGAGAAAAAGACGGTGTTTTAGTCCCCACTAAACATCCCAGAACAACCCAAGGGAAAACTGATGTAGATGAAGAGGAGATCCAGATTGGGTGGGAACCGAGAAGACGAAGATGCATACGTGGGTGACTATAAAATCACCATTTTTGTCGTATGTTCAGAAATGTCTTGGTTGAAAACCCAAAATGTTTAGTTTATGTCAAGTTGCACATACAATGTCCCAACTGCGCGGGTGGTTGGATGGCAGGAACTTTTATCTGAAAGATCATTCAATATTTATTCTAACAATTACACTAATGTATACCATATTCAATCTTATCAGAACATCACTTCTCCAAAAATTATATAATTGCTGATCTTTTGAACATTCTTCGGGAACTAATGGCCACAAATGTCTCAGAAGCAAAGAACACACAAAAGGGATCGCCTGTAAGTAATTTAGCATTTATCTCATCTGCTGAACTTTGGTTCAGTTACATATATCACGTGCAAAGGGATCAAATACATTAACCACTTCAAAAGATCTTCTGAAGGAGAACAGGGACATTGCGAGCAGCATCTTCATTTCTGTTTGTTTGTTGAAAATGACCTTCAAGAATGAGAATGTTATTTAAGTGCTTGTTCATGCTAGAAATTAATGGCATCAACAACTCTCTAAACACTATTCCAAACACCATCCTAGCTTTTGAAAGAGAACATCTCTTCTCTTGTTTCCTAAATACTAATAACAGAGAATGGCAATAACAGAGATAGGCAGTTTACTTATTTCAGAACTCCACACCTGGACACCTGAATGATGAACACTACTGTTTCATGTAAAACTGGAGATGGAATCAAATCAAGATATATTTGAAATAAGGAGCAAGGGGATGCTGGTAAATAAAAAACCTTTTTCAAATATTTTTAAATCACTTGATATATGTGCAAGTAGAAAGAAGAGGACAAAACTTTTTTGTGAGCATTTCTGCATCTTGAGATGAAGATACGACTCATCATGCATGGATAAATGCACAGAATCCTAACATGATACTACATGGATGACATGCAAAGTAATTCATACAACAATACGATTACGATCAAAATCAATAAAAATTCTAAAATAAAACGGACAGAGTCTCCCCTAAAAGTGCAATTAGGGGCCACCCTGTCAAAATAATATATACAAATATATATGCATGTATCAACAATTTCATTCATACACAATCTAATATGTTGTAAACTCACTTTAGAAGCTTGGGTCTCAACCCACAACGCTTCCACTGCGCAATCTATTCATGTTTCACATTCTATCATCATGTCTTAACATTTAATCATGTCACATCATCATGTCTCAAGCATTTAATCACACCATTCACCATATAATAACATCATAAACACAATATAACCACTCAATCGACTGACATGTGTGCAAGCGACAACAGTGCTCCTCCGTCCAAACTGGCTCCTCCAACTCGTGATTATTACCTACATATAGTATAAAAACACGTCAGTAACAAGTGTTACTGGTCCGGAAAATAAAATAACTATAACAAGCTGGCTATGAAAGCAAACTCTCATATGAAAGAAAACATCATATACTCCTCGTGAACACTCTGAAGGGCACCTACTGAGGAGCCACTGGGCTGCAGACCCGGTAGCATCCCGAACTGACTGATCTGTTGCTGCTGATGCCTCTCTCGACATTTTCTTACTTCATTTTCTGGTCTCAAATCCTAAGCCTCTCCTTACCTCCATATTTCTCCTGGCCTTGAGCACGAAGGCCGAGTACTCTCAGGCAGTCGCCTTTAGTACCCTTTAAACCACAAGTCCGGACATGCACTGTACTAAACAGTACCCGTAAACCTCCACGTTCTCCGGGTGTGAGGAACTCAAACGCGGAGTTGTCAGGATCCCTCGGGAATGGAACAGATCTGCTGCACTAATCCAGAGCCCGCTTTGACTGTCACGGCATCCGCTCATGGTACGTGCAGTCAGTTTCTCCATCTCTCGTCTCACTGAAAACTCGATAAAATTATATATATAGGTCTGGGAAGGGATTTATATAATAGGCCCGAAGGCAACTTGTGGTGGATCTTGTTTTTGAAATCATCCTCGAGGGATCTCATCCTCGAGGGGTTATTAATCCGGAAAACTATTCGGCTAAATGGCCCGAGTTAAGTGGGATCAAATAAAATGCCACTTAACCCATCCTGCAGGCAATAAAACAAACATACAATAGAAGAGAGTAAAATAGAGACGAGTACTAAACGGACCTGGTAGAAGCTCCAAGCGTGTCATCGCGCCTAGGCAGCGAGCTCCTACTCCGTACCTACACATCAAAACTAAATACTAACGCCCGCTAACTAAATGATGAATCAAACTCGTCATGATCAAACACACTCACAATACAAACATCAACCATAACAATCAACAATTATAAATGTGAAAGTAATTCCAACTTATCCTATTAACACCAATTTTATTATATTTCCTAAGTTACGTTGTACTCGATTATCATGCTCAAATTTACTTTACTTCATTAGATCACTTAACCTTCATTCCCTGTAAATCACATCATGCACATCTTTACTTCATTCATAGTCTGGCATTCTATCATGACAACTACTCAATTCTAGCATGCTATGCTAACAATCATCATCAATTTTAAATAATCAAATCAGAGGTAATTATACCTCACGTCGTCGGCAATCGGCGACGGCTAGGGTTCCGTCGCGTGTCTCGGAGCTCAAATTCGGCGCTCTTCGGCATCCAAAATTCAATCGGGTTCGACTGGGTGAGCTCCGTGGAAGATCCGGTGAATTCTAGCAATTTCGATTTTCTGGCGGGTTTCGGTGGTTTTCCGGCAGCTTCTGGCGATTTTCCGGCGACAGTCGCCGGCAGCGTCTACTGGCTAGAAAGCAATGGTATTGGGTACCATTGGAACCGGCTCGGCGAGCCCGACGCGTCTACGGCGTCGACATGGTCGATGGAAGCAGCGGCTCACCGGAAAATGGCAAAATAGAGCCGGCGGTGATGGGTGACTCAATCCGGCCGGCCTGGGTGGCGACGGCTCCCACTCCGGTCAGGAAAGGTCACTGGGTGGTCGAGGGTGTCGAGGCAACCACTCGATGCGCGGCGGCAATGGTCGCCGGCGGCGCAATCGACGTAATGGAAGCGCAATCGCAGAGGCGCGGCGTCCTCTCGTCACGCAGCCAGATTGGCTGGGGCTGGTCGTGGAGGCACGGACGACGACCGTAGAGGCGGCTGAGCATGGCGACGATCGATCGGCAGTAGGCCGGCGTTGACGGCAGCGGCGGCAACAAGCTAAGGGCGGCTAGGGTTTGGATGGAGAAGAAGAAAGGAAGTCGTGGGAGGGAGAAGAAGATAGCTGGGTGGCAATACTCGTAAATAAGACTTGACTCGACTCCGTCTCGAGTCAAGAATAATAACTAAGTCGTCATAAATCCTTAAAAAAATCATAAATGGGAAAAATCCCATAAAATCAAACAAACACCAAAACATCATAATGATATGCTCTAGAACTATCAACCCACCCAAACTACCCGTAACGTGTCCTAACGCGATAAACAGCCTAAAACTAATTCTACGATCCACTATATATAAAAATAAAAAGAGTGAATTGGCATACTCTCATATATTCTGATAACTCATTCTGTTCTGCTATGTTCATGACGTTATCATCATATACTTGGGTACGCATGACCCTCATAACTCATACACACAACCGATGTTCTGACATGTTATGTATGATTTTAGTTTGCTGTTGAGTGGTTCTGCTTTTGGAATCCATTTCCCTGTAGTTTATACGATTATAGTTAAATTAATAACTTTACGAATTTTTAACATCGCATTTTGGTATGCTATTTGACCAAAAAATTGAGATGTTACACTGTATCTCTACAAAAGAGAAAAGAAAAAACAGAGAAAACAGAGTATTAGAGTGATTGAAGCCGATCTACTGAATACTTTGAATTATGCTTTTGAAAAATTGAGATGTTTCATACTCTCTGTATGCATATTTTACCTCGATCTTTCACAAATTAATGACCTGAGTAATGAAAATTGGAATTGGAAAACAAGCCCTCGTTTGAAAACTGACCTGAGTAATGAACGACCCACCAAGCAAGGCTTCACCGACTCCGCAGTGAATCACTCCTCCTTTCGGTTTTTGCAAGGGTTCCTCGGCAAAAGGTCCATTGCTTTCCTAAAGTTCATTTCCATCGTGTAAGAAAGGCGAATAGAGATAATCGAAGTCAAGTGCTACTCCCTCAAGCAAAGAACCAATATAGGATTCGGAAAAGCTAATTCCTTGATCTTTTAAAGTGGTTAGACTCAAACTCATAGTAGAGGAAAAAGATTATTTTATTTAGGGTTTTGTGAATCTTGTCTTTTTGTATTTCGTTATTATGGAGTGTGTATGAATTTATGACTAATTATTTATGGTCAAATATTCACTGTAGTTATTATACATCACCTTTCATATTTATATATAAGAAGTTATTATACATTACCTTTCATGTTCTAATTAAGTTATTATGACCTTTCATTACTTGGCTTTTCGTTTGCACACACTTTTCATTACTTAGATGCGGTAATTATAATGCAAATGCACGTGCCGAAGCAAGTAATAAAAGTGATAAGAAAATATCTTCCCATGAGGAATTAGTACTAGAGGTTTTCAATTACCAAGACGAATTTAATTAATTACACTTAAATGGAAATACATTTAATTAATTACACTTAAATTGAATTAAGACTAAACTAATTTAATATGTAATATTTAAATCAAACATTAACTTCAAAGACGACAAATCTAGGATTTTCAATTTCACTTAGCGCTCTATATGATTAAACTCATAGCTTCTACTTATGAATTGCGCATTGGATCATTAACCACAGGAATTAATTATTCATGAAAATCTCTCGATTTCTCATAAACTTATCACTTACACCTAACTTTTATATTTTTATGAAATTGTGTTTCCAAAATGATACTTTAAGTTCTGCCCTTAATAGTTACCCAAGACATATTAGTATATCTCTATCTCACACATACATTATTATAACAGATGAACAAAGACTATTCTATTTAATGACAAATTTAATCTTTCTATCTCTAAACAAGATTAAATCTCTAAATCCAATAATAGATGGTCAGTCCAATGCTAGCATTAATAACAGAATAAAATAGATAATCTAAAAATACAATCACATAAATAAAAATTAATAACTTTTATTAATCCATGCACTAAGTATTATTAAAAATCCTAGAAAAGAATTTACTCGATAAAATATTTGATTAAACTCAAAAAATTCATATGTGATATGAAAGACACCATTTAAGTACAAAAAAACTAAATCAAAATAAAGAAAAACTCTTTTGGGAACTGCCTTCTTCTTTTAATCCAACTTCTTCGTCATTTTGTCTTGTCTTTCATGCCATCACATCGCCGTTCAGAGTTTTTTCAAGCCTCCTCTCTTTAAAACCCTAATCCTCTTTATATATGATCCACTAAATATTATAAGTAGGGCCCACCATAATTTCCAGAAATATCAAAAAAATTATTTTCCCACTGCTAGCATTTGAGCGCCCTAAATCCTAGCGCTCGAGTGCTTGCATTTTGGCCATGAGCATATCTTAACTGAAACCCCAGTGCTCGAACTATTTGAATCCCAACGCTCGAGTGCTAGGGTTTTGGCCAGAACACCAACTTTTGTTTTTTCGGACCGAATTCGTTCTGGATCATCTTCGAACCCTTATACCCTGCTTGAACAACATTAATTAACACTTTTTATACCAAAATCACAATGATTTCTCGCTTTATTAATAATAACGAATAAACTCCTAAACTAATAAAACTAAAATAAAAATAATTCGAAACATGACAAAAACTCAATGTAAAATGCAAAGAATAATAACTCTTTTCCAGAGTTATCACTTACCTTTTCGTATTCATGCTCCAAACTATGTCTATATAAGTATATCCTCCCCAACCCAAATGGGGAACTTGTGTGAACAACCACCATTGTTGAGTTTTTTCTGACATGGTCATTGGTTCCGAAGTTTGTTGGTATTTGCCATTGAAGTCAGTTTAACTTCAACATACCTGTACGTCAACATACTTTGAAAGTGCATATTGTCTTATATTGTATTGTTACTAGACTTCTGGCTTGATTTAGTGGTTATGGGTAACCATATTGGCCCATACGCCAACAATTATATACATGTGTATGCGTGATAACCCTATAATAGAGTTATTATTCTTTGCATTTTATATTGAGTCTTTATCATGTTTCGAGTCATTTTTACTTCTGTTTATAAATTTATGAGTTTATTTGCTATTACTAATAAAGTGAGAAATCATTGTGATTTTTGTGTAAAAAGTGTTAATTAATATTGTTCTAGGAGGGTAAGAGATAGACGATGATCTACAATGAATTCGGGACAATGTCGGGCCGAAAATGCACAATTTGGTGTTCTAGCAAAAACCCAATGCTTGAGTGTTGGGATTCAAAGTGCTTAAGCGCTAGGATTCAAAGGGCTCGAGCATTGACTGTGCGGTTAAGAAGAAATTTATGGCTGA